>AZLU01000016.1:106130-182389 GCA_002224055.1 Pezizomycotina sp. ARF18 | reverse complement strand
ACTTAACCACACCGGGCTCCCTCAAATCCCTTTTGAAGACACAGTCGCCGACGGCAGTGTGAGGGCCCTTTCGTCGAGCAAAAAATGAGCAGGCAGCGGAACTGATCCACGTTTGTTTCTTGACGAACGACGGACAGACGCGCCTCGGTCTTTTCCGCTTCAAGCGCGACGCCAAATGTGAGATCGCCCGTGTTGTACGCAACATTGGCCTCCGTCAATGCGATCGCATCCAGCGGCTTCTTTTCGTAATGCCTTTGAGCTCAACTTTCTTCTGGACACAGATCTCCGTAGTGGTCCAGTTGCCAAAATCGACGATGGTAAACTTTAGCCTCGCCGTAGTCGCCATGATTGACTTGGAATGGTACTTTATCTGCGAAGTGGTGGCTTTATATTCAAGGAGGAGATTTCGAAGGGGATTTGTATATAATCGTTTGTCCTTGTAATTCGGTACTCAGTAATGCTGCAATGAAGATATTTCAGCAAGAGGAAAGAGGATCGTTATAGCTCTTAAATAAGCTCGCACGAACAGGTTTTGCCATAATATAATCAGAAGAATATTTTTACTCCTTGACGACGTACAGTCGCTGTCTCTACTAGCAGGACTCTTCGATCACTTGAATCATGATCGCGTATGCCTGCATTTAGACCAGCGTGGTAAGCGATAAGACGATCAGTCCTAGGTACACTAGTACTTACAGCAACCACCAATGGTAATAGATCGCGAGATCAAATTGAGGTTTCCTCTTCGGTTGCACACGGATCGATAGAACAATATCTACCGAGCGGGGATTTTATTGTCTCGGCAGTTACGGCGAATATCCGTCATTGCCGCATTGTCCGGCTCCGATCCTTCTTAACATTTCACTTATTACGTGGCGTGGCATGTCGTTATTTTTGCAAGTTTAGTGAACATGACGAAGCCCCCGCACGGTTTTTGTAAATACCATACTATAGGAGGATTTCCATAACTAAACCTTTTCCTATTAATCTTCTAAATGCTCCAATGGAGGGAATAGAAGCTGCAAGCCACTCTTCGGCAGATAATTCATCTCGCTAAGCTTAAGACAGATCTCGATAATCGGCAGAGCATGAATCAGGATGAACCTAAAGTATAAAACCCCAGCGTCACACTGAGAGGACTGCAAGGTTACGAGAAGTATCCGGCTTCTGAGCTAATTTTAATGGGGTAATTATAACAAAAGGGTTACGAATACGCTAGGGGATGTTCAGCGCTAAAGAGATACAAGACGACAGGGAAGCTAGGTTCCAAAATCAAGGAATATCGAGACTAGAATAATCTAGCAGGGGGGTGGAACCAAATCTACAAGCATGTTGACTGCATAAAAACTCATGAGGGTTGTCTATTGGTGGTCAATTCATTGTATATACGAGCATGAAAGTGGTCTGACCCTGGTGAGTAAGGTATAGTAACGAGAGAGCAGGAAATCGAGCTCGGTAAATGAAATCGTTCCGTTCCTGTGATCGAAAATTCGTCCAGAAGCTCCCCAGACTAATGAAAAGGAGTATATTCAAGCTTCCACAATACACGAGCATACGCATTATGATCTAACAGGCAATCTAGTGCTTTGTAAGAATAATACATCCTTGGTTTTGCTCTCGACACAGCTAGAACAGTCGGTCGCATACTGGGATAATGTAATTGTGCTCTGATACCAAGCGATGCGTACCTGCAGCTACTCTCCAGTTAAATAGAGTTCCTGTTGATATGGCGACTCTTTAGCTCATTCCCGAGTTGAAACTCATTTAGGTACAACATGGTGGATCCGAACCCGTTTCCAAAACTGCGATATTGCCATCGTAAACGTAAGAGCCCGTCTACTTACATTCCGAAGCGAAATAAACACGAAAGCTGCATATATCTGCATATATACACTGCCGGCCAGTATAGCGGATTGTTCCTTAATCTACTTGTAAATCTAAAAGGCAAAGCTTAAAAGCATTGTTGGAAATGGAAAGTGTGGCGCTCCTTCCCCTCGTCGTGGCTAAGGCGGCGCGAATGTTGGAATTCCGCAAGGCAATCTCGGCTCTCGGAGCGGGCAGTCGGGCCGAAGAGATATTAATATAATCCACCAAATCAAGAAAATTCTCATAGCTTAAAACTCCCCCTCATACCCAAATTCAGTCGAGGCGGAGCTTAGCGCTATGAAAAGAGGGGTTACGAGCCCCGCATATGCATTCGCCGCATTTCAGCTACCTTTTGAGCTGAAATTGCGGGGCATGTATCTTCAGCAGGAGAATTTAGATAAAAGGGTGCTGAAATGCGTGTAGTATAGCAACCTTTTGAAGCTGATATTGTTGGTATAATCTTCGGATTGTCCGTCAAGACATTCAGGCTAGCTGAGATCAATGCCGCAGTGCTGGAAATGGCACAGCTGGTTTATTGACTGGTGATGGCTCAAGAAGCCTCTCCTTGCGCCATCATCATAAATCCTTTTGACGGCTTCGCCAAAGTTCCATGGTACTGGATAGTGTTTCCTGAAAATGTGTATATAAATAGTGGCTATCTCCCCTAGGAAACAAGTAGCAACTAGACACCCCTCGATCCTTCACCTTCGAGATAAAACTTCGCCTCGTCCCTTAATCAAATTTTTGGTTAAACACGATAACCCCAAGCCTACCTTTCTGTTTCTTTCGCAAGCTTATCTGTTATTATGTCTCCCGTAAGTACTAGAGTAGAACTACAAGCCCGATACTGCTTACTCCGATCCTTATACTGATTATCTCTCACCAGACCGCAAAAGAGAAATCCCTCAACAAGAAATTGACAAACTCCAGGAGGACAACGACAATCTGACAATAGATAAAACAAACTTGACCGTCCAACACAACAAGGACGTCCGTGAAAAACAAAAACTTCAGAATCAGATCGATGAGAAGGACGAAGAGTTAACCCAAAAAGAAACGGATCTTCAGAAAGCTTATAAAGATGTAACGGACTTGATTGCCGGAGACATACAAAAGGATAAGGATCTCGAAACAGCAAAAAATGACGCGAAACCGCGAAAGCGAGTCTCGCTCAAAAGGAGAAAGACCTGAAAACTGCACAAGCAAGTGTCACGAGCAAAGAAAAGGAAATAAATACGCTGAAAAGCGACCTAGCTGAGAAGGATAAGGACCTACAGAAAGCATACAAGGACATTACGGACCTCATCAGCACGGATATACAAAAGGATAAGGATCTTGAAGCCGCAAAAAATGATGCGAAAGTCGCGAAAGCAAGCCTTGCTCAAAATGAGAAAGACCTGAAAGCTGCCCAAGCAAGTGTTACGAGCAAGGATAAAGAGATAAATACCCTAAAAACAAGCCTCGCCGAGAAGGACAAGGACCTGCAGAAAGCCTACAAGGATGTAACGGACTTGATCAGTAAAGATATACAAAAAGACAAAGACCTCAAGGCAGCCAAAGACGCTCTTGCAACTAAGGAGACCGAACTTACAACGACAAAGAATAACTGCAAAGCGACTCACGCGCAGCTGCAAACGAAGATAAACAGCTGGAACAGGACAAGAAAAATCTCCAGAACGAATTGAATGACCTCAAGAAAGGGAACGCAAACGGTGGAAAGACCCCTACTAATAGCAACCCAACTAATTACGGGGTTATCAAAGTACCAACAATCTCGCCAGGGAAATCCAAGAGATGGAGCTCCTATTACGCTACGTCATCGCTGGCAAGCACTACATGGAAGTCCAGGACGCTGTCGAGAGGGACGGTGGTCGCCGGCCGTTAATGATACCGTAGCCCTGGCTCAAGGGAGGTCATGGCAAGCGAGGGAAAACCAGCTGAAGGCGGCGAACGATCTCGCGGGAATAAAGGCCTTCAACGCTGAGCTGGCTGAAAAGCTTGACATGAACCAGAGAACAACAAAGCGGTATAAAGAATATATCGTATCTCATGGATGGTACTACGACCCTTGGACGAGGAAAGACCATGCAAATGAAAATATTCGTGGCCCGTTCGTACACTAAGGCGGACTTGAGTTGAATTTTCTTGTATTGTTCTATTAATCTAAATGTTATGTCTTTGATTCCATAAAGAATAAACTATCCTACTTAAATTATCGCGTATTAGACCTATACTACATCACATTCTTACTTACTTAACCTCACTCCTGAATGCTCTCACTGCCTGATGCCAAAGTAAATCGGTATTATCTAAAATCCGACTGGAAGACTTCATCGCAGGGCAGTGTCTTGATAAGGTTTCTAGCCGCATTAGACCGAATATTGTTTCACGCAAAATTCATATGATTGGGCAGTGTAGGTTCTCTAGCTTTATTTCAGCTCTCAATGCGATAGCGGAGATATCTCGGATGCTGCTAAAGAGCCGAAGCCAAGATTGTACACCCAGGGTCCACAGAGTGATATCCCACGAGATACCGGTATTTATACCTGCTCTCAATTCAAGGAAAACGACAAAGCTATATGATCGTCGGGCCGTAGATGTCCAAACCGTCTCGGCAATCACTCCGCAAAAAAAAAAAAAAAAAAAAAAAAAAAAGAGAGAGAGAGAGCGAGAGAGAATGCTTTTATGTGCGAACCTTTCTATTCTTACACCTATTCCCCTCTATGTTCTAGCGTTATCACGATACATATCCTCAGGTAAACAAAGAGGACCTGCAGGATGATCAACTTGGCAATCAAGAATGAAGAGCCACGTTAGCCTGCAGATTAAGGCTCGAAATTTTAATCCAACTCCTATGATTGGTGTATTTTCTCGATAAATCAATGGGGTGCATAAGGACGCGTGCAAGATCGAGAGGGCCTGAACGGTAGGTGTACTTTTGCGAATCGTTCAAATAGCCTGGCACGCCTATATTCAGGTCCGGGTATTTAACCTCCGCTTCTGAACCTTCTTTATTGTTGGAAATTTCAAGCACATCTGAGATTCGCACCGTCCCTGAATAATGTACTACTAGCTTATCAAACAGCACTGTCTTGAAGATAATATCTTCTCACCCTTCGGCCGCAATGGCGGATACTATCGCGACGACTTTAGTAGCGATGCAAACTGTAGATGAAAAATCTCAAGCTAAAATTGAAATGGTTTCCACGAGTCCGTCGCCAACACTTCGCCGCAAATTCCGTGATACTAATCACCAAGCCGAGCACGCGTCTTTTTCCCGCCTAGCCTGCTGCTTCATCAATGAAGGTTTTATGGAAGGAGTCCTTACTGAGGAAGATATCATAGTCAATAGCGTGGCTTTGAAGTATGCGTGGTTGCGCCGTGCATGCCAGAGCGACCGTAAGAATCTGGCTGTCGGCGACTATATCATCCCACTGGCGCACAGCCCCCTGCACGACGCAGCGATGCGCGTTGCATACATACATCTAGAAGACTTAGTGTTGACGCGTACGTCATCGTCGATTCGAACAAAAATGAGCCTGCAGCTTTTGCTCTCACCGAACGCTTCTCACAGAATCGTCGATTGACAGCATCGTACAGTCTCAACTCACGAATCCTCATGCGCTCGTTAAAGTGGGACCAGCCCGACATCGCAGAGAGGTTTTGCGACGAGCTCGAGAATTCAGTCTCCCACATCGAGCATGCATTTGAATGCCGCAATCCCAGTCCCACGCTGGGCTCGCCGGTTATAGACTGGGAACAGAGCATCGTGGAAGGTCATTCCACCCATCCTTTACATAAAAGTCACTTCCCTTGCCGCCGCTAGAAAGGGGTTGCCTACCGCCAGGCTGTGATGACTTATTCTCGCCAGATTGAGTTTCCTGTGTCTAAAGCGTGATGAAGTTACGGTAAAAGGCGACTACGACGCGTGTGCGGGAATGTTCTTCCCAGCGGACACGCTGGCTTCACTAGACCGGCAGAACGAGGTAGCCATACCTGTTCATCCTGCTCACCTACCGAACGTGTTCTCGCGTTTTCCGCAAGCAGTAATGCTACCGGGAACATTGGCAGCCCGCGCTCAGTCATCCGTTCGCACGGTTTCATTGTCGGATCACGAAGGCTGGTCGATAAAATTACCCTCGGCGTCGTTGTTACATCCGCGATGCGCACCATCACGCCCTGGACAATTCATATGAGCCTCGGTATGGTATCACTCTGCGACAAACTCGTCGCTGCCAGTAACGGGTTAATCCGTATCCTCCGCGACGTCGCTGGCGTCTCTATTAACCATGAGAATATGCAAGTAGCAAAGCACCTCTCGTGCCTCATCCGTCGTGATGTGTTTCACGTGTTAGAAAGAGACGAAGTCGCAACTCTGGGCGCCGCGCTGCCCGAAAAAGACGCCAACGGTGTGCCGTACGTTGTATCTGCGTTTAATCTCGATACGCACGCGAAGCGGTTCGGTTTCTTCGACAATTACGCAAAACTATATTTACACGCCTTCCTGCCACCGGCTCACAATCACGGCTTCGCGTTTGAAGCCCACGGACAGAATATTCTTCCTATTTCAATCGCACCACTAAGGGGCTCAAATCTTTCGCGGTTCGAGACTTCGGCGGCATACGCGCGCACCAAGAAACTCTCTGAAAACATTGGGAGAACAAATTGATGTGTTGCCAGGAAGCTGTAACGTGGTAGATTCTCTTGACGAAGTCCACTTCCGTATATTTCACTGTAGCATCTGGTGCCATATGCAGGAGATCATACGCGCTCTAGATTTGCATTATTCGGGAGAAGGTTGGGAGATTGTACGCAGGCACCTAAAGAATACGATTCCTGTGGATTCGGAGTTGTATCGCTTTTTCATGCAACCTGAAGTGGATAATAAGTGTTGGTCAAGATGAATATGGGGACTTGTACCGGGAGGTATATTAAAACCCGACTCTTGTTTACTCGTTAATGTCATGGCCGTAGGTCTAGATTTACTAATGAGAGTACTCATAGAGCATATGTCGACGCGTCCCTAATCCGTTGTTATATCGATCAGAAGGAGGTGTCCTCGTTAGTAAGAAGTCGACTAGCGAGGGATGATTAGCAAATAATCAAGGAGTTCCGGAATATAAAGGATACTTTTAAAGCTGTGATTGCCGATATTTGAAGAGGCCACTGAGATTATTCTTGGTTTAGAGTGTAAACAAATCGTCTATTGGTTTGCAGGTATCGTTTCAGATGAACCAATAAGATTACGCTTTACCCAACGCCGTCTGTTAGCTTCTAGACAAGGCTGAGGCTGGCCACATGGGAGATATATACGACCCCGCTTCTTGACTGGCATCTACTATAATTATTATAAAGACGCTCAGTACTATTTGTTTAACGTCACGGCGATCGTTGGAAAACCTAATGTGAACATAATATAGGAATAATAGATCTTTAACTCGTACCTGAAATACCGATGCAATCCCTCTCAGGCAGGAATTTGCCAGTTTCTACAGTAGTCAGCTGCGAGAACAGGTTAGCCGGCGCCTCAAATGTCCAAGTCAACGCACCGATCGCGGGGGAAAACAATATCGCTGGGGAAACATATACTACTCGGTACAAAAAGATGTTACTAGTAGGTCTATCTGGTTCGAAGATATCGAATATCTATTTTAGCCCTATATAGGAAAGGAAGCGGAGGAAAAGAGACAACGACAAGTCAACGCACGATCGCTGGGGAAACATATATCGCTGGGGGAACATATACTACTCGTACAAAAAGATGTTACTAGTAGGTCTATCTGGTTCGAAAGATATCGAATATCTATTTTGATAAGTAGCCCTATATAGAAAGGAAGCGGAGAAAAGAGACAACGAGAGTGCTGAAGGCACTCCATATCACAAATCTCGAAGCGACCGCCCAGGCTTGCTACCATTAAAGGGATGTGGTCGAGGCCACATGCGAGTGGATCGTTGGAATCGACCAAGTCACGGCTTGGATGGAAGATTCAGAATGTACCCTGGATAACAGGTGGTCCAGGCAAAGGAAAACTTTCTAGCTATTTTTCTTTGCAAATATCTTTTGAAACAAAGTGAATATTCAATGCACCTCCGCTGGTTCTCCAGTTCTTTGGTGAAACACGGTCGGCGCAACTGTGCGCTTGCGATTATTCGGCTTTTCTATATCAGCTTTTAAACCAGTATAGTATATTATTCAAATATATTATCACGGACTTCGAACGTTGCGCATCGAGAAACGAAAACCTTTTCAGCGATCTGTATCTCGAAGAATTGGATAATACTCGAGTCAATGCTTGCGGACACGGATGTAGCTTGCCGAAAGACGATATATCTTGTTCTAGACGGTCTCGACGAGTGCGATCCTGTTTGGTGAAATTCATGGCGTCGAAGTTAAAGTCGCTATACTATCCGGAGAGCTGTTCAAAATAAATTCGAAAACAATAATCCTGGCCGGGAATTGGACCGTGCTAGCCTACGCAACGTCGTTAGGATAAACCTAGACCTTGATCGCAGTGAATACAGAGAGGAAGATATCTCCAACTTCATTACAACCCGTATCGCCGACATATTTCCCCAGATATTAAGGGAGGAAGCGAGAATGAGCATGCTTGGAAGGTGTCACTCACAAGTATGCTTCTGGGCAGAGTAGAAGGAACCTTCCTATGGGCCGGTTTGGCAATAAAGATGCTGGAGGAACAGCAGTTGATAGCGTTCGACCTAATGGAAAAGAAAGCTATCCCGAAAGATGGTTGCCCTTAGGAATTGACGCAAGGTATGACCGGATGCTGCTCAAAATACCCTACAATAGTCGACCTGTCGTATCACGAATTCTTCGCCGTGTTGATGGCAATGCGTGCTCTCACAATGACCGAGCTCTGTGTGTTAGTTGACGACACACCAATCCGAATCAGACAGCTATTACGTCACATAGGACACCTTCCATTCTACACAGAAGATGGAAAGATTCATCTTGTTCACCTTTCTCTCAAGCACTATCTCCTTCGCTTGAAATCACTAGCTCAGGACCAAATTTTCGCTCAATCAATGAACCCAGAGTTATATCTCGACACTTTCGGCATTGACGAACAGAAATCAAACCTGGAAATGCTGGCGAGAACCCTCGAGCTAATAGACAAACTTGAAAAGAGCGTACTCAAAGACCTGCCTCTTCAGACATACTGTTCGTGCCTCGTTTCGCGCCAAACAGCAGCATAACTCGTCAGAAATTTCAGAGCGAGATACCTAATTGGTTCAAGAAATTACCCACCCGCAATGATACCCTCGGTATGCCCCGGCGAGCGATTGCTCATCTCGACAAGAGTATCAATGCGTAGCTCCTCTGCGACGCAAAGAAGCCTCCGGTCCGGCCGTTGAAGTGTAGTATTGCCGCCATAGCGCGCCGTATCCGTGAGCTGATAGCGCATAACCCATTCGCTCGGGGCAGCCATCAACACGGCTGGTCCCATCGGCGCGAGAGGAAGATGTCTTGTCATCCTCGCCGACGGTGAGGTTAGCAAATACGGCCCCACACGGATCTATGATGTAGAAGGCAGTCGTGTCCTTGGGTTATCTCCCTCAAGAGGCCAATCAATTTCCGGAACCTTACTATATAACGGACCAGATATCGTTATTGATTTCTTGATTAAAATGTACTTATATATTTAGCCTGGTTAGATGTAACTCTCATATATCCACCGTGCCAAATAAAGTTTTATTCTCGCCGGCAATAAGATAATAACCTCAGCAAGTAATAACTACATGATCTAGATATAAAATATTAAATTAGGTAGTACTAGAAAAATACTCGAAAATTTACCGTGGTCCTCTAACGTGCCTTATATTTTTACCGCGTGCTTCAAATAAGCTCGCTTCGGGTTCAGCAGACGGCACCGTAATAATATGGGATACTACAACATAAAAAGTAGGGAGGATATATAAACTAAGGTGGCGTGTAAGCGCGGTATCCGCTATCGCCTTCTCTCCAAGGGGAGAGAAAATAGCCATTGTGTTTAAATATATTTGTATCTGAGTCTGTGTCTCGATTGGATTGCTGGCAGCTGCGAACAACTTTAAAGCTTGGTAAAGGACGTGATATTTTCGCCTGATGGTAGAAGATTACTTTGTACACTGACACTTTGTGGGCAGATATTGCCAAAGGGTTATTTTATTGAACCTCCCCCACCTTTGTTTCTTTCCCTTAAAAAAATAAATAAATAATAGTAATAACAACAATAACAACAATAACAATAACAACAACAACAATAATAAGAATAATAAATAATGATTGATTTACTGGTTTTCTTATAGACTCATTCCATGATCCAATCAAGCATTGGCTCAATAATTGATACTAGTAGACCTTGAAGGTTATGCGTTCAAAAGTCTATTTCTCGTCACGGCATGCATCTGTCAAGAGCTGTAAATTTCGGAATATGGACCCTAAACATTGATACCACTAGAGCATGAAGCCTATATTACGTACCCACCAAGCTAAATCTCACTCCCAGACGTCACTAAACCCAAAGACCCCGACCCGTAGAAATCATCCCTCTTTGCTATCGTGATCACCGGCTCCGGCCACCTCCCCTCCCCATCCACGCACATCTCCCCAGTTGCTGCTCTTCGTCAGACGTCAGCGATTCCGGATCATCAATCACGATCTGGATGACAGGTGTGTTGACCGTCTCGCCGGCGGCTTTCCTATCGTCATGACGACGAGGAATACGGGCCTTTTGGCCTGAAGAACTGCCATAAAAGCCTCCCGAGGGATTTCCTATACGCTATGGCGAAGGGGTGGTCGGGCTGATGGGGCGCAACAAACCCGGATCCGGATCCATAGTGTCGAGGACAATGAGGAATCGGTTGATACACTGGTTAGGATAGAGCTTTGATGGTTGTTGTTGGACTTCTATGCTCGATGTCGCTGGAAATCGCAGAAGTTATTGTATGGCTTTTTCCTTAGATATCAGGGAGGGAAGAGAATATGGAGCGGCCATTACTACAGCGGGTAGTGGGCTTTTTATAATGAGACTTTAGATTTCAATGAGGGAATTCAATGACCAAAATCTCCTAAGAAAAACTACAAAGCCAGGCTTTAAACTTGAATCAAACCTGACATACTTATTATACAAATGTATCACTATTCCGTGGCCTGCTGTCCGTGATGATACCTTCACTGAAATTGGCACAAGAAAGCACATATCTGAAAGCCTGGTACTTTACTCCAGCGTCCAGAGCGTAGAATATTCATTATCAAATTTCGCAAAGAAATGATAGAACCACGAAACTAGGTATGGATATTTTGCTAGCGCTACTCACTGCGCACGAGCAAAAAACAGTCTCACTTGGTTTGTCAATTGCGCTTTGAAAAGGTGTTTTAAGTTGATAAGTACAAGACGAAACTAGTGAGCCATCAATCAAATATGTACATAGAAGATGAGGAAAAGATTGATCAATAGCACGCAGATCGCTGAGAAAACATCAAAGGGAAAAAAAGTGGAATGATAAACGAAGTATCTGCTTTGCTGTACAAAGCAATTAGAAAGTATATCTAAAGGAGCGGCCGAAGATAATGCTGTTTTCGTTTAGAGCATTAACGCGCCGAAGAAAATAACCAGACCCAGTATAGCAGCGCTATCAGACCGCAAACCAGATGCAGATCCTTCGCCGGTTTGCTGGTACCCGTGGCGCCCGTGGGAGAGGTGATGTTCACATTAACATGCGGTTTATTAGTCCTGGAGATTACGTATAGTTCGCCGTAGAGTCGGATGTCATCCACAGGTTTCCAAAGCGGTCAAAGGCAAGGCCGACGGGTCTACGTTTAGGAAAAATGGTCCGATTAGCAACAAATATGTTAAAACGAATCAGTCAAAGAACAAAGAAAGCGTATACATACCGGAAGCACTTATCAGGGCACTGGCTGGTATCGTTATTCCAAATGATATCTTCACCGCGTTCATGCTATCCTCCTTTTCCTTCGGCTGTCCGTCGTCTCCGAATTCTAGGTAGGATAGCTTATAGCCGACTGCTTCTGCTCTATTCCAGCTGCCGTGGAACGACACGAAGGCGTCGCCAGTGTGGCACACCCGAAACCGTTTGTACAATTAAAATCTTTGTTCGTCGCGTTCGGGTTGTAGAATACGATGTCTAACGGTGCCATGTGCGCTTGAAACGCCAGGCGCGGTCTTACGTACTTCTTCTCGTCCTTACAGTCCGCATCTTTTACATCGCTTGTCGGATCAGTCGCGAATTGCTGGCCGGTCGTAATACCGCTGTCTTGAGGCACCTGACTCGCGTTCCAGGCAGCGAGGCAATTAGGATACCCGAAATTCGGTATCGAATTCTTCGAAGGGTCCTTTGTAGCGTCGCCGTGGTAGTTTAATTCCTCCGGGGGTTATTCTGGTGGAAATCAACGCCGTATCTGTCTACATTATCCGCTGAGTTTTCCACGCTCCATAAATCGCCATTCTTGTCTTCCGCGAGGCCGACGCTGTTCCGCAGACCCCACGCGAGCAATTCACCATCGCTATTGAATTCTTGGCCGTAGTTATTCGGATCCGTCCACGTGAAACGCTTCAGCTGGCTGTGGCCGCTGGAGATATTCGCCGCTTGGGTATCGATGTTCGCCGCGCTACCACGGCTGACAATAATGGTATCTTTGCCTCTGGGAATGAGTAGAGTCCGCGTAACGTGGCCGTCCTGCTCCATATCTGTAACAACCGTCTGCGGCATGCCGACCGCTTTTCTCGTACCATCATAACTCCAACTTTTTAAATCTTGACTGCTAGACGTAAGCAGCGTAGTCCCATCCTGCGATAATGCCAAACCGTGGTTTAGGGAGGTATCGGAAATTACCCGCTTGTAGTCGGACATGTACCAGCAACCCGTGTTGTCAGTGGGTTTCGTGTTGTTGACTGTTATGGACCAAACGCCGACGCCCGAATTTACCATGAGCAGGCGGCCGACGTGTCGAAGACGATGGAGCGCGGCTTTCCGAGGCCGTTGGCGACGAGTTGGATGGTGTACCCGTCGGCGACGCGGGGTTGGCCGTGCGCTGGATTTACGGTGTACGGAGCCGGACATGATATGTATTGTGAGAGGGAGGGGAGGCGAGGAGGAGGAAGAGGGAGGAGATGGAGAGGAGAGCCATTATTGGTGTTTATTCGTGGTTTGTGGAGTAGAGATGAGGGAGGGGAGAGGAAGAAGGTGAAGCTGGAGATTTAAAGGCGGAGAGGCAGATCCGGTATGACGTGCGTTCTATGATATCGAGTCAGCGAGAATCGATACCTAAAGGATTTCGCCTAGAATCGCTTAATTACATTCCCATAAAAAAACGATATCCTAGGATTGTAGGAGTAACCAATAGGAAGCAGCCGAGTCATGTGATCGCATAGCAAGGAGAAGCCCTGGAAGTAAGAAAAAGGTCAAGGGAAAAGGATTATACAACGCAATGTGCGGGGATCTACGAACCATTTATCGGAAGGATCTATAGCATGTGTGCCTGTTTACTTACATTACATATACCGAGACTTTCGCGAACAACATCCGAGCCCCCTCCGAAAAGGCAATATTCTAACGGTAAAATACTCACGATAGCGACAGACCCAACAGCAGAATGAAAACTATAATGTATAACACCAACAGCGATATAGATTTAGGCGCCGAGGTCAGCCATATTGCGGAGATCAACACTTGATTGTGTTCACCCGCAGGATTTTCCACGAACTTCATTCGCTCGTCACGTTGGTCTGAGGACACCCACACACAGGAACGAGGGGCGGAGGTGTGGCCCACCGCCGTGTGTGCGTGCCAGTAAGATGATTCCGGGCAGATAGAGAATCTCCACTTCCCTTCAAATTCGCCACTAACGGATTCCGGGACTAACGACTGTAGGGAAGTAATAAGAACGGACGGAGTATCCCGTGGTTGTGATAGCTGAAGTCCCTTTTGCAGGAAGGAACGCTAGTGGATTATATATTTTGTTGATATATTAGCAGGCACGATACCTATACTAGTACAAGTTAGCGAGAGTCGCACGGGCGAATGAACAGTTTAAGATTGCCAGCCACCAGTCGCCGAAATAGTGTGAGTGGGGCGAAGATAGTTAGGAAATCCAACGCCTCAAATGTCCCAGAGAACATGGCCTGGAACCTCAGTATTTCCAACACGCTTGACGTTAGGTCCCCCTTTTTCCGTTGCCACCCCTGCCAATAGTTAATGAGATTATTTCCACCTTAAACGGTGGCGGAGGAGAGTTAGAGACGAACTGGGCTGGCGGTAAGAAACGTGACCTATTGTTACAGTTCGCGATGTTTTGTCAGAAGATACCTTTCGCGATCAGATTCCCAGGCGAAGGCTACGAGAAAGTCGTCCGGATTCAGTTCAGGGTTTTTAAGTCGGCAAAGACATAACCTGGCAGATACTGACATCTCGATGGCATTCAACGTTTAATAGTTGGTGGAACCTTGGTTGGTCGCGTGGTTCATCTCTGTTCAAAATGAACGGGGGGCTCCTCATCTTATTCGCGTTAGCGAAAACTACGTAGCCAATTGAATCGTTGCGATGAGAACACGAACTTCTACGATATAGATCCTGAAGATCGCGCAATATTACCTACAATGCTTTCGGTATTCCAATGTTCTTATAAGTTATCGTCACTTTTGATGAACCCCTTCCTGAACCTAACGTGATCAAGCGTTAAATTTATGGATTACGATAGCGCTGTATTGCTAGGTTTTGCCCTTGATTTCGTTTGTTTTTGTGACGGTAATCCCCAGAACAATTCAGCCCAACACTGGATAAAATGAACCAACAAAAGTGCAATATTTTCTCTACATTAATGTGCCTTCCCAATATGCGATGCAGGTAGTACACTGTAGCTTGAGAGCATTACCGCTGAAAGAGGGTGAAAAAATGAATACTTGCTGCATATATCGTTTGGAGGTTGGCAGATACTCCTGAAATCATGACTCGATTTGGATTCCATAGACAACCATAGAATTACTGAAAACGACAAGGCGATGAGAAATGGATAAGGAAAAACGGTATACAATAGCGACCACGTATACACGTACCTAGCTTGAGCCTTTATTCACCAGGCCAGTGCTAGGCTCGGACGCCTGAGCGCTTATCGTACTACCCACGCTAGCTTCCCGCAAACGATCCAGTCCGCTAGATTCAAAAACTAAGAACATTACCGCCTTGCAGAGAATGATTCCCCACTATTGTGCATGTTTATGTATAGGCCATGCAGCGTCTAACCGCCGTAATCCAGGAGGAGCGTGGACCTAGCAAAGCCGTTGTACATATTTACTGTTTATCGTGCTTGGCAACTTTAGTTTAGGATTGTCAACTTGAACGTCTTCAGCGTACTAGAGGAGAAGGACAAGTAGACAATATAACAGCGCTATAGCAGTGCAAAATGGGATGTTTATTTACTATGCGCTCGCAACTAACGATTTATTCAAACCTTATACCTTGTTATATTCACCAACGGCGCCAGAAGTAATTTCACATGCACCATGAGATCTCATTCAGCCCGATTACTATAGCGGGGAAGCTAAGCCGTCTAATACTCTATGGATAACATTACACACCCTATATTCTAAGATCTGAGCTATTGATCATTGGTCGAGTAAAGGAAACCGAATTAGTATATTCGGCCTAGTTTATAGCGAACTAGGAGATATATTTGTATACACAAAGCCACAACTCGCCTCTCCACCGGCGCCAGACTTAAGTTTTCCCCTTAAGTACCCCCTTAGCCCCCTCCGCACCTTGCAGCGCCTCCATCCTCTCCTTATTTCTCTTCCCCAGGACCCTCAGCGTGTTCTTCCTCTCTATTTCCGTCATCTGCTCCCAGTTTGCGATTCTACTCAGTGTTCCGTCCGAGTTTACGACGAGCGGACCAAGGTGGTCCAATTTGGCCTCTGCGGATCCTCCGGACATATCGATCTTCGTCGCATCGGTGGACGACGGCGCGGGAGGGGGAGAGGAGGGTTGTGTTGTTCTTCTTGTCCTATGGTAGGGTTCTTTTGAGCTTCGTTTGATGAAGACATGGTGGAGTGATGGCGATGGTGGTTTTGTAGAGGATGCGGCTGGTTTGAGATGGAAATGTTGGTGATAGAAGGCTCGTCTGGGACTTAATGACGCGCGATAGCATATGTCGGATATTTTGATGGTTGAACGTTCGTTTCGTACGTGAGTGATCGTGATGCGGATGAGTTCCGGGTTAATGGGACGTTGCGAAGCTTTTCAACATTTAAGGTTTTTTCGCCGGAGCGGTGATGCTTAAGGTTCCAGCACTTTCTAGAATGTGCACGGACCTATAGGATTCACGTGACAAAGCAATTGCAGCTCTATCCTGCTCAACCGGTTAGAGAGATTTGCTGGCGTACTTGAAAGGTAGTGAAATCGAGAAAATATGACGAAAAATCTCTGTTCGACGGCGTCTATGTTCTGGAGTTGGCTGTTATGGTTGAGGGTTTTGGATGAAGACTTTTTCCTCCAAATTAACTTGGTGCTAAGGCCATAAGCACCGCAACGAAAAAATATCATCCGACTTTTCAATTGCGCTTCTTAGTACTGGGCCATACCGGGGGCGGGGGTTTAAGAAACCATATCAAATGCTCCTCGGCTTGACGTATCGGCCATCCTCAATTTTCTTAAGTTCGGGAATGAGAACGGCTTTCAAAAGGCTCCCCGAAATTATTTCCGAGGGTCATCAATATTTCATCAAGTCTATCTTGCAGTGTAGAAATTTCGTCCGGCGCGGTGTCATAGGTTGTTCCAAGTGCAGGCGTAGTCGGAGGCTCGAAGTATACGGATCCAGGTATTTCAAAGCCGGTGGAGGTCTCATGGGATATTAAACACGGATCAATGCGTACACAGGCATCAGGACAATCCAAGCACCAATTCATATCGTCTGTAAACGGTCCTTTCCTTATACGGCAGCACTTTGAGCATACGAACTCCCCAGGCCGTTTAATTCTGTTTAGGAACTCCCTTTGCTGGTTCCCTTTGCTGGTCGGAGTTCTGCCATACGTATTCGTGCTTGCGCAGGACACACCGGACGCCGAATAGCGGTGTGGGATCGTCTCCCAGAAATTCCGCCTCGGATAGTTCGGGACTAGAGATGTATGGGTGGAAGGCCTTGCAAGTGAAACGGAGCGATTGTTTGTCTGCTTCGTTTGGGAGATTCCGATGATGAGGAATAAGATTTCGGCGGAAATTGCTTATCATATGCTAGTAGATATTTCTTCGACGATCTGGCCGATAAGTATAAAGGAAAATATCTTTAGATATCGGCTGAGGCTACAGCTTATATATGAATCTATTTCTAAGGCGAATAATTGATTTGGAATCGCTGAGCCTCCGTGTGAAACAAGAGAAGCCTCGTGGCTTAGCGAATTTCGCCTTATCTCCGCGAAAAAGGGGGATCAACTGACCGCAATTTTCCCCTTTCTCGCCAACGGATCATCCAGCGAACGGCTGATCTAACGCCATTTCATCATCAAAAACATTGACAAACATCACGAAATCACGAACAAGCAAACAAACAAAGAAACAAGACGATTAAGCTATTTGAAGCCAGTCAGTTTCACTCAAGAAGACGATGAAAGCAGAGACGATGAAACCCCGCAGCGCGATTTACAGGCTCCCGATAGACCTCCTCTTCCTTATTAACGACAATCTAAGCGACGAAGCCGACCGCCAATCCTTCGCCACGTCTGCAAATCCTTCCGCTTGTACCTGCCTCCTCCTCCATCCCATCGTTACCGCGTAGCGTCCTCGCGAAGAATCTGCTGGATACCGCTCCGATCCTCGTATACGTACAAATCGCGCTGGAACGATGAACCCGCGCAGAAAGACTTTTTAGTCCGCTTGCTATCCGATCTCCCGTCTCTAAACGAAGGAACTTGTTCGTCTGCTGGGTATGCTGGCGCGTAATGGAGAAATCGAAGCACTTTGGGTTGGAGGTTAGCGCGTACGATCCAGAAAGAGCTGGCTGCTTGATTAAGCGTTTGGGTGTTATGGCTGTCTGAAAGACTTGATCAAACAGCCGCTTACAAGAAGGTCAGGGAGTACATTCCAGATCTTAAAGGGAAAGGGGGGAAGGGATTGAGTTATCGGAGGGCCGAGGGTCTATGGGATAATTAAGACATCTGTTTTTTTTTTTTTTTTTTTAATTCGTCTAACAATACAAAAATCTCAAGAGGTAAATAAACCAGCGGGCATATACTAGTACATTACGTTCTCCATGGTTGCAAATAGATAATACTTCCACCTAAGAAAACAAGCACAGATTGCTCTGATGATTCGGATAATAATAATAATGTATAACGTGGGGGAGCATCCTTTATACGGGTATTTTGGGTTTCTGAGGTGGGCAAAGCAAACCGAAATCCAATTCGCTACATGCCATTGATACAGCCTCGTTCGACACGTAGAGCCTCACCTCCAAGCAACCGTCAAAATATTATATGACCCTGACGACTTTGCAGAAAGGGCAGCGAGAAGACGAAGGCAGAGATCGAGTAAGTTAATATTTTCATTTCTCAGCACGACCTCGGTTTGACATGTATTATAGTATAATGTTTGTACACGGTCTCACAGGCCACCGCGAGCGGACATGGAGTCTTCTGGAAACAAAGACCGACGATAATCCGAAGTCGCCGGTACAGGACCGTGCCGGACCCGAGTCGCCCGGAATCAAGTCTCTCAAACGACGCTCAAGGGTTCGTAGCTTTTTCTCGTCGCGGAAGGATTCCAAAGAAAGCGATGCTGCTGTGAAAGAGCATCTCCGACCATGGCCGCCAACCTTGCTACCCGAATTCATACCGAACGCGAGGCTTCTGACTTGGAGATACGCCGCGGACGTCGCTTAGTCTACTTCTACAAGCAATATCTTCGGGCATGCGCAGGAGCTCTTGAGGGATTTGATTATGGTACGACAACGGGAGGCAAGTGTAACAAACAACGATGCCCCGGCCTCTCATACCCTTTATCGAGATACTCTAAACCACGGCTGACATACTCTCAGTACAGCTCCGCCCTATAATATTTGTGGGACACAGCTTAGGCGGAATCGTAATCAAAGACGTAAAAATACACCAGGCTCCATGTTTACACACCATATACTCCTAAAAGCGATTTCTAACTATGAGTTTATTTAGTTTAGACTCTCCAGTTCTCCAAGACCACACTCCAGAAGGAATTACAACCAATTTTCACGGCTACCTAAGCGGTGATATTTATGGGCGCCTCGCACCGAGGGAGTAATGCAGCATCGATCGGAGAAGTCGTCACCTCGGTCGCAGGTTTGATTCAAATAGGGACGAATAAAAGATTGTTAAACGAGCTTAGACTTGATTCTGGTATCCTTGAGCATGTCACGGAATCATTTAGTACCATGCAGCGAAGCAGGAAGTGCGAGTTCACAGCTTTCGGGAAGAACTGGCGATGACCGGCATCGGCGTCGTAAGTGACCACAGTACTGAGCGGTTAAACTATTAGATTATTCAATTGGTGCTGATCTGTGTTTAGATAGTTGATCATATCTCTAGCTAAATAGGGGATGCTCGCGAAGAGAAAGGTTCTCTTCATGCTAATCACCGCCAAATGCCCAAATTTTGGGGTAAAGACGATCCCAATTTGCAAGGTTTCGTGAAGTGTTGGAAGGTTTCGTTGAAGGGCGTTACAAGAAGCAGTGTTTACTGAGAAGGAAAATACCAAGGGAAAAGATCGCGCCAGCGCGAACGAGATCGGTTTTAAGAGCATCAGCTTAGGCTTAAGCTAGACAAGTTCGTGAATCTCCCGTCTGTGCCAGGAGCGAGGTTTTCGGAAGGGCAGCTCAGCTCGAAGAGATGAAACGGAGCTCGTACGTGGTGGAGAAGGCAGCCCCAAAATACTCGTGCTCTGGGGATTAGAAGGGATTGGCAAAACGCAGCTGTGCGTTCAATTCGCGCGTAAACACGAAAGACATTTTGATGCAATCTTCTGGATAGATGCTAGAAACGCGGATACGTGTGCTTTGTAATTCGGAAGCATGGCAATGTCAATCTTAGAACTGGAACTCCAGCGGATGCCGACGTTGCCTCGTCATATACAAGCAGCCAAATTCGGGTTCGGTCCAGAATGCGGACAAGAAGGAGTTGATGTTCCGTTAGCCTCGGAAAGGACTGTCAGAGGTGTGCTGAAATATACGAGAAGTCAAGTCAATGCTGGCTGTTGATTTTCGATAGCTACGAAGACCAGAGTCTTAACATAAACAAGTATTTTCCACGGATGACGGACCAGAAGGTTGCGATCCTTGTGACGACAAGGAATAGAGAATTTGGTGAGGGTATAGCCATCTCTAGAAATCCAAAGGACGGATACTAAAGATGCCTTCGCACTCTTGCTTTCGGGTATTAGCAAAAGTCTCGACACTGGCGCTGCACTAAGTAAGGAACCTGACGACAACGATGTGAAGCTATCAGTGAGGGTCGTCGAGCTATTATCAGGCGTTCCACTCGCGATTGAGCAGGCTAGTCACTACATTCGGAGATGCCACATCCCTATCGACAAATTTCCGGAAGTTTACGGATCGAAATGGCGCCAACTTCTCGACGCCGGATAATGGTGCCGAAGGTAGCTTATGAGAAAAACTTAAGTGTCTATAGGATGCTGCGGCTCACATTCGACCTCCTTCAGGAAACGAGCGAAGAAGCAGCCGATTTACTCCTTTTGCTCTCATTCTTCAACTACAAGGACGTTCGCCTTGCCGATACACCTGAGATCCCTATAACCGAAATACCGATCGAGTCTGCTGCGGCGAAGAACATCCTGAGCTTGTTTCGGGATAAACACACTTTATCCTCAGCTTGGAAACAATTTTTGACTATTGTTTGGCGTATCAGGGACACATTCCTGCCTTGCTCGGTGCATTCGATCGTCCAGCAATTTGTTCGAAAAAGCATGCCAGAAGAATCAAGGAGGCAACTTGGGCCTCTTTTTGCGCAAATCCTAGCAGTATCTCTCCACAAAGACCGGGCGAATTGTCAGCCATATCATACTTGGCTCAGGCGACATATTTTCGCTTGTTACGAGGTAGTCATATCACTTATGGAGCCATATAAAGCAGGAGCAGATTTCGTGTTGGTTTATGAGGAATTTGCCCTGTTTTTTGAATCAGAAAAAGACCTTCTGAAAGCAAAGGCAATGTATATGGCCTTGGTCGAAGTGACATTGACACAAAAAGGGACTAAAGCCTTCGAATATATTCGATGCCTAGAATGTCTTGCGAAAGTTATGTCCAAGCTTGGCGAGCACCAATCGGCTGAGGAAGCCTTGAATAGTGCGCTGAAGGCAAAGCTCGATCTCTCCCAGGGGGAGCGCGACGAAGACGAATCGCTTCGTTTGAACTCGTTGCTGCACAAAGTTCGGAGCCAAGCGCACAGAGCTGCTGCGGCTAGTGAGGAAGCTCACGGACTGCTCGTTTCGGGCGCGGTCTCTCGGAAATCTGTGCCCGATGTGGAGGAAGATGATGATCATCTTCCACCAGAGTATGGAAGAATCCCGGGCTCCCAATCAATAGAGTGGAGATCTCTCAGGAGGAATGGGAAGAGACTGCGGAGGCTTTTAATACCTTACAGGCCTGCGGAATCGATGCCCCGGAAACTTTCGCGGCGGTTCATCCGGGCATTAAAAGTATATGGTTATTACCGAGGAACCGAACGGCTGTATCCTCAAAGTAATATATAGTTCGAGATATCTGCGAATTCGCAGGTTTGCCAAATATATCACGAGGCATCATTGGAGAATGAGATTCTTCGAAGAAATGGCAAAATTCCAAGTCGCTCAGGGAATGCGGCCGTGGGGAACGGCCGCGGTCGCCAGAGAGACCGAGCTCCTCCTCAAGCTTGATGAAGAACAGTCTCGGGTGAGCTGGAGAATATTGAACCCGAACTGTCCTTCCTGGCCCCCTTCGTCATCACCTATTAGGCCTCATGCTCTCCCATTCTGCACTTGGGACTGACCGGACAGATTCTCTTTGGTGTTTCCTCCCGCTGAATGACAACACCTCCCCCCTGGCGGACTTGGCTTCCACCTCGGTGCCGCTAGTGGGAGGTGCCGCGGTATCCGAATTTCTCCGTAAAAGCTTGATTCCGGTGACTAGACTAAATATAAATATTGGCTGCAATTGAGAACATCGAAAAGAATTGGTTCGGAAGCAGCAGGCGCCCCTTCATTACGTTGTGGGACAATGGGCAGAGTATGGTACCTACTTCAACCTGCTTTCGGCATTAAAAAATTGTTTCTCTGCGAAAGCCTCCTTGCGATCTGAGATCTCATCGCGTTCGAGTGACCCAACCCTTACAGACCACCGAGGTGATACCGTACTGCGCTATTTCCTACATTTCTTCGATACTCATTTTCTGCTTTGATACCAAACATGCGCTCGAGCTTTCCTTGGCTTCCTGTTTTCGCTTCTTGGTCTACTTCGGGGCCGATCCGCGTAACCAACTCCATGGAGTAACGATGGCAATGGTATTGAGGGTTCCAGCTACGTTTCTCTGTGAGGAACCCGAAGGTTATCGTGGATTGGTCTTTGCCAATGTTAGTCCGATAGGGACATCAAGCGGACAGCATGCTAACGCGCGGCTGGCTTCTACGATTCATCCGGATGAACCGTTTTATAGGAATTTGTATCACGCTATAGTCTATGCACCTACCAGCATCAATCCACGGAATAGGTTAATGGCGCCGAGGCTATTACTGTTGCCTCTTTAGTCGCATAATATTTCGCTCATATTTATTAATAGTTAGCACCATATAATATTTCTGGACAAACTTTCTGGACTCTAGGACGAAATTTATGAATCTATAAATTACTGCCCTGGGTAGTTCCAATTTCTCTGCCCCGTGTACGTAACCTATCTAATTTCAAGTTGATTTGATTTAATCTGATTTGAATGCCCACCTAGCTACGTGCTTCTCAAGATCACCCAATAGGTATACGATCCTCTCTCTCAAACGTTTCAATTACGTGTGATCAGCCCGCGATACAGTGCGATTGTATAACTCTCAATTCGTCGAAGTAGCTGGGAGAGTGTAGATACATAAGATATATTTCTAGATAGCTACCTTGAAATGGACAGACAATTACTCTTCCATGACTTATATTAGGCTCGTTTTCATCGAGCACGAAGAACCACCTAGAACATCTTGTACTTCTCCTGAGAAAACTCCCACAACCTATCCGCGAATTCTTCATTACTAGAATCCCGGTCGATGCCTCCTTCTTGGCAAACGGAACAAAGTACGCTCCGGAATCTGCTTCCGTGAACTTATCGCAGCGCAGTAAATATTTTGTATCGCGCCATCTTCCGGCGAAAGGAGGAATATATTCGCGACCGCGAAAGCGACTTTCATCAACGAGCCCCAAGATGCTACAGCGCCGCGGCCGAGTGTCCTGTTTATTCAGTAGCAAAGCGTCAGGATGAGACGTTATACCTTGCGCACGTACAAGGGAAAGAAGAAACTCACGTAGATACCGTTCCCGGATGTATGCTTGCAACCCATATCCCTTCTTCCTTTGGTAGCGCTTCTTTAGGCTTTGGTGAATAAGATGTACCGTTTTACTCTGGCCGTAGCGGTACAAGGTGTTTGCGTTAGGGAGATTGACATCTTCGAAGACGATACCGCCCTTATTTTGCAAGTGCTTGTGCGCATCGCTGGAGACGTTCACGATGCGGACAACGCCACCGGACTTTCGCGGGCGGTCTCTGCGGAGAATGGGGAGAAGTAATTGGTGAATCGAAAATGACCGACGTAGTTCGTTGCCCATTGTAGCTCTATGCCCTCGGAGTTCATTCGTAAGGTGTAGCCATGATCTAGATCGCCCAGTATCAAGTTAGCACATGACTTTGAGAGTACAGATTATCAACAAAGGCCGTACCCCGCGTTATTAACGAGCATGTGCAGTCTTGTTTCCTTCTGTTTGAATTCCTCCACGGCAGCTTTTATAGACTTTGGTTCCGATAGATCGAGTTTCAGAAACTCAATTTGTAGCCCCTTCTCTTTGTTTCTCATCTCCGGTGAGATGGTGTACTGCTTCTTCAGGTCTCGATGGCTTCCAGTCCGGCTTGCTCGCGCCGGCGGCGAGGTAGACTTTGGCGCCTTTCCGCGCTAATGCGCCGACTGTTGGGAAACCACTACGATACAAGCGTATGTTTTAGAAAATATACAATTCATGAGAGCGGAGAGAGTTTTGCGTTCAGTATACATTCCGCATTGCCGCCGGTTACAATAGCGATCCGACCGGAGAGATCAGGCAGCTCGTCAATGTTGAATTTTGGCGACTTCGAAAACATCTTCGCGTCCTTCTTGCTATGGATGTGAATGTAATGTTTCAATACTAAATTTTCGGTGATTGAGAATTGCTTCGATTGAGGTGGACTAAAACCATTAAACTATTAAAGATCTTTCAGAACTTCATGTTCCATCGACGTCATTTATAGAAACTTTCTGCATGGCCCAGATCTGCAATTGCGGCTCAAGGACTTACGTAGATCTCCGTGCGGAGAAACAATGACACCGAGCAAGGAATTATAATGATACCGACGCCATTGCCGTGTTTTACACGAACTGAAACGCTGGGAAGACGGAAACTGGATACAAACATTCATCCGATCGATGTTACAAAAGGGAAGGCATGAACTATCGAACAGCTGTCAACCTCGGCTCCCCCGGACTACAACCGCTTAGTATAGATACCGAGCATTTCTCGAAAGGAACCTGGCTATCAATTGCCTAGCATTACGGGCCTTATATCCCGCTTGCGTCGCGTTATATGGCTGTAAAAGCGAGTGACTAAACTTCCCGCGATGAAACTCCGGTGACCGAGCACTTGTTGCCGTTTGTTTCAGGTCACTTTACCACGATTGCTACTCTATATTCACGTGGGAATAGGAGATAAAGCTGTGGCTGCTTCTTCTTTTCCTTTTCCTCTTTTTCCCCCGAGGGCACCTCTTCAAAAGGAAAATAAATAAATAAACTTAAATAAATAAATTGACACCATCCTTAGGAGGGAAAACGAAGTTCCTTTCAGGTCTCGTTATATTGATAAATACACAGGGCGCCATCGTCCTGTCCGCGGATTTCCTCTCGTAGGACCTTCCGATCCTGGCAGTATACGGCCCAGATATGCGCGGTTCGATTCACTCACGAAATCCTCATACCAGCTATAATCCGTGCACGGGTACGGGATCTGATCAAATTGAAGACTTTGCTCTGTCTTCGGCTTGATGAATTCGTTTTTTAAAGCGTTGTAGAACCCCCGAACTACAGTATCTTGAATACGTTCGGTGACAATTTCGTCCGCTGGGTAATCCGGATTATTTCGTCGTCGAATTCTAGCTTAATATGCATCTTCCGCGGCGACCCTTGCAGCGATACGACGTCGTTACTTAGGGTAGTGAAGATATCGCGGAGAAGGTTATAGTAGGAGTTCATATCACTTTGCTGTCGCTCGAGTCGTGTTCTTCTGTTGAAGTCTTCTTAAGTCCAAAGATATTCAGCGCCCAAAAATGACGACAAGAGAGAGAGAAAAAAAAAAAAAAGCGAAAGCACTCGCCTTTCATGAATCGATGGCTAGTCTCAAGCTTCGCCGGGCCTCTGGAGCTATGGTGTCCCGGTAGAATGAAGGTGCACATAGAAGTATATTCCGTACAAACCGTAGGAGGCCTAGTTTTTGTATCTGTTACACTTTCTTCCGAACGTTTCCCCCTGTTCTTATTCAATCTTAAGGTCTCAAATACAAACGTTTGTCGATGCAACGGAGCCGAAAAGTGATGTTAAGCGTATGTGCTTGCAAGTCGTGACGTCTTTGATCACCTCGAAAATCTGTTAAAGAGTGAGAAATGAGTGTCCTTTGGCCATCGCGGAAACAAGTTATCTATGAGCAGAGAATTCCCAAGAGCTTTTGAAGAGAAAGGGAGAAAATAGAGAAACAGAGGACCTAGGTGGAGGAAAAGAGAAGGGGTTGTGCTTAGGAGTAGTATAAAGATATATGGCTCACTTACTATCTGTACGATCTCGGGCGGAAGGGTTGGAGTAACCATGTCTATGACAGAATATCTATATCGTTATATATTCCAACAAACACGGTGAATGGAAAAAAAAAGCTCTAGAAACAGGAGGTGAAGGGAGATGGTTTACCTTTTCGTTGCTTATATACTTGTATAGTCATTGTGTTTGTCTCATGATCAAAAGTTAGGTTACTCGGTTTTTCTTCTTCTTCGGCAAAAGTATATTAGGTAATAGCAGTATAGCTGTGATATACAGTACATATTTCGGGCAAATCAAGAATCACGAAAGAAAAAAAAAGCAAAAAAAAAAAAAAAAAAGCAGAGTTTGCGAATATAAACGTTTGACCTAACGTTGAGCTCGGGTGGTTGCGTCGAAAAAGTGAGTAAATATTAAGCGGCGTTCGCCAGAATACCTCGAATACGGAGAACCGCGCACCAGCGTGTGATCATTATCGCTAACTCGTGAACATTTTATGACTTTCGTCAGGAAAGCCAAACGAAGATTAGGGAGGGAGGAATTTATACGAGACTCACGTTTTCGGTGTCCCAATCTCGACGAAAGAACATACAAATGAATTCACGAGCCTTTAAGATCAATCAATACCCCGGACTAAAAAAAGAACAATATCACCACTCCTCTTCTCCCCGTAAATCATCCTCAGATAGCAGTCTTGCACGAATGCATCAACTGCAAAATATTCCTCCGCGCCGCTGTAAATATTTTGCAACGAAGGTTGTTGTTCCTGCAATCGCGCAGAGTTTATTCGTCCTTCCCCACTTCGCCACCGAAATTAAGACATATGCAGCCTGTAAGGGGAAAGTGAAGCTTACTTGTGGAAATTCGTTAATATGATGTGATTCGTTTAATTTAATTTCCTCCTCGATCGAAGAAAAAATACCTCAATTGTACAGGGCAGCGTTATCGGACTAACCAACTAACTGATCCTTCGAAGCTAATTAATCTCCAGTTCACATGGTAGTAATCCGATTTACCGATATACAGTGATTATCGCGCACTGTTTTGCGATAAGGGGTGAAGATAAAGATCGGTTAAAGTGAACAGGAAATTTGCTTTTTAGCCCGTTAGTCGATTTGGTCAAATAAATATCGAGGAGCCCCGCTAAAAGGCTTGTGTGTATTGGCAGTCTGCTTCTCAATCCTTAAACCTACCAGTATTACGAGCTTGCTCCAAATCGCTGTAATTGCGTGAAGTTTCATTCGATGTTAGACGAGTATCGTTCGCGATGCAGTTCGGCTCCTACAGCATCCTCTCTACAATTCTCGTCTGGCTATCGCCGTCACCTCCGAAGGCGCCGACGATCGAGATAAAACCTTTACCAATTCACTCCTCTACGATCTCCTCGATAACACATCCATCTCCGGCGCAGACAGTAGGAACGCATACTACGAAACAATGCAAACCATTAACGCCCTCCTTCCACCGTTTATCGATCCCTTAACAGCAACCATTCGCGACCTAAACGCCTACCTATCAAATTTCACCATCTCCTCCGAATCACTAACGCTCGAATACGTCCGCCGCATCCAGCACTATGACCGCTCCATGCCCTTAAACTCCATTATAGAAACAACGCCGCTCGAGATCCTCCTCCCAATCGCGCGAAATCTAGACGAACTACGGCGTAACGGAACAGCACTATCCCTCTCCACGGCATTCCGATACTTGTGAAAGACAACATCGGCACGGGTCCTGATCTGGGGTTAAACACAACAGCTGGTAGTCTAGCTTTATTACCGCAAAACGCCGGTTATGTTCTGCACGACGCCGACGTTATAGAAAAATTACGAAAAATGGGCGCGATTATATTGGGGAAGACAAACATGTCCGAATTCTCTTCTAGTCGCGGTGATAACACGACGTTCACAGATGGATACAGCGCGCGCGCGGGCAGACGTATTCGGTGCATGTTTACAGGGGTAATCCGTCCGGTTCAAGTTCAGGCAGTGCGGTGGGTGTATCCGCCGGTCTTTCCCAATATCTTTAGGCACGGATACGGACGGAAGTATCACAGGACCAGTATCCCGTGCAGGATTATACGGGATTAAACCATCCGTCGGCCTCGTTAGTCGAAAAGGCGTCGTAATGTGGAGTAGGACCCAAGACAGCGTCGGCGTGATCGGGAAGTCTCCATGGGATGTAGCCGCTGTACTCGATGGTATCGTATTAAATGTGGATGACGAAGCTGATGATGAATTGGAGGGCGAAGCGGTGGAGTACTTACGTAGTACAATGAGGGAGAGCTATACATCGTTCTCCGAACAAGGAACTCGAGAAAGGTTTAAGGGGATTGGTATCGGAGTATTGAACCCGGAGTTCTGGTCTTCGCCGATGTTCACCGACGGACGCGCTGCGGATGCTCTATCTGCGCTACAAAAACTGGAGAAGGCGGGTGCGTACGTGGACCACACCAACTGCTCTGCACCGTCGCTGGCGCATATTATCGAGACGAATAACGGTAATATGAGTCTTGTCCTACAACATGAAAGAAAGCGAGAGTTGGAAGCGTACCTCGCTACTCTCGTATGGGATACTACAGATACAAACGAAAAGCCGCTGCGTACGCTTCAAGACATCGTAGCGTTCAACGCCCATCACGCAAATTCCGAGCTTTCCCCAAAACTATGCTGCCAAGAAGGCTTCATCTCCTCCCTTAACCTTACCACATCTTCCTCACCCTTCACCCTTTCCACACCATCAACTTTACTTCCCCACCCCCGCCATGGAACTTTTCCCTTCCGGACTCCGAGAAGTATTCCGCAGCGTTGAGGTGGAACAGGTACTACGGACATACCCTCGGTCTCGACTACATCTTCAACGCACACCCCGAAATAGACGTCCTCGCGATACCGGCGGATGGCGCGGCGAGTATACTACCTAGTTTGTCAGGTTACCCATCGCGACGGTACCGCTGGGCGTGGAAGTTGATGGAACGCCGTTCGGGCTGAGTTTTATCGGACGGCGGTGGAGCGAGGGGCGCTGATCCGGGTTATGAGCGCGTGGGAGGAGGTTGTGAAGGAAGAGAAAGGGTCGGGTGGCTGTACCGGCAATGTGTTGAAGGGTAAGGCGTATTTTAGTGTGTTATAATGGAAGATGATGGGGGATTTGTGATATATTCGGCGTTTATGCTTTTGTATATAACTTTTTTTTCTCTCCCTCTTTGGCGATATCTTTTAGACGACTGGCAGCATCTCAAGCCTTTGCTTATAATGTAATGCTTAGTCAATGATAATAGCCTTCAAGATGAGGACGAGATTTCAGAAGCTGCTCGTTCGTACTGATGGTATATTTACGTAGTAAATGCAGAACATGGGATATCGCAAACGTAGACCCGCGTTAGCGCCATATACATAATTTCAACAAAAAAAAAAAAAAAAAAAAAAAAACCCTATGTACTATATGGTTAGTTCTTCTACCGCGCTTCATGCTTCTGTGCGGCTATTACTCCTACTATGCCCCCGTCGTCCTAATTACTCTATTCTCCTCCGAGCTGTACACCAACCGTATCGGCTCCACGTCTTCCCGTCAGCGGGTATATCAACAATCCTCCTCCCAATATTCATCTCTACGTCCTCCAAACCTTTCTCTTCATCAACAGGCCTGAAACTCGTCCTAATCTCCTCCTTAATACCGCCACCCTTCTCATCAACGCTCCCCTGATACCCCTCCCCATCATCCCTCGTCGACGTCGCAACGATACTACTGGTTCCCGTCTCCCCTCCAACAATCTCACTACTACCGACCGTAGTCGTATTAGTAGTATTCGCAATCGTAGTATTGTCGCCCGTAGGCTAGTAGGAAGATGGGAAATGTCCTGATCTCCTTGCTTTCTTAGTCTTAATTCTCTTACTCCATAGGTATCAGTAACCCCTGTCGCCGCCGTCCGCTTCGAACCTCTCCGCGAGATGTGCGAGACGGTACTCTTCAAATACGGGAAGAACTGTATGAAGCACCGCCGTAACATCGGAGCAGACGCGCACATAATGCCGAGATGTACCTCCAGCAGCGTCAACGTGCACATGTTCAAGCTATTCCTCATCTGATCGTGATTATTCAAATACCCAGACCCGCTCACTATATTAATCCTCACCCCGACACAAATGCACACCGCGCAACCTAAACATATCAAACTGCAAACTTGCCACTTCTCCCTAACGCGTAGCTGCAACTTGCATATCACCGTCAACGGCAGGCACAATATCGCGATATCGTGAGCATGTCCACGACCAATATAACCGTGGATAACGCACGGCCTTTTGGTACGGTAGGCATTTTACGATCAACGGGTTTCCCATGTTTTGAAGGGGGAGCATTGGAGGACGGTCCAGACTTCGCCGAGGATTGTGTAGCACCAGACGATGAGGAGGAGGATGTAGGCTGTGTAGCGGTAGGTGCGGGAGGGGCAGAGGGACTTGTAGAAGCTTATGAGGGAGTTTTGTAGCAGGCGGAGGAGAGGAAGAAGAGGAGGAGGCTGATAGAGTCGGAGCGCGAGTGCATCCTGATGTCGTAGCCGGTTGTGTCCCAGGAGTGCCGGTCGGAGTGGTGGTTGTACACTGAAAAGTATTGAGCGTCAGCAAGATTCGCCTTTAATCTTTTTATTTATTTTTCTCTCTTTTATAAAAAAAAAAAAAAAATGAAGAATAAGAGAGGATAATAGGGAATATGATCACTTACGCGTCGCCGCGTCCTGCAGCGAATACCCAGCCGCCAGCCCCCAACTCGCTGCCAAAAACCCATCGTCGACCTTCAACCCGTCCCCCAAAACCGCCCTCGTGTAAAACTCAAATTTATCATAACGAAACTAATCACGCAAAAGGAAATCCACAGCGCCGCAAACCACGGTGATCCCTTGTGCGGTAAATACTCGAACATGTTTAATATTTCCTCCGCGTTCTTCGGACTCATGGAAGTGTTGTTAGAGGAGAACCCGACGATGAAGGGTACTGTTAGGTTCGTGTCGAGGTAGGTAGCGGAGGAGTTGTGGCGGAGGGAGAGAGGAGGGAGCGGGAGAGGGAGATGCCGGTTAGGTTGGAGTTTGTTAGGAGTTGCATGACGAAGGACGTTCGGGCGAGGTAGTTGACTTGTCGCCGGTGAGGGCGACGTGGAGGGACGTGTCGGCCATGGCTTGGTAATGTTAGATATCGAGATTGCTATCCATGGATCGAAAGACGAAGGAATAGGGATCGACCCTGGAAATTGTGAGGGGCGATCCGAGGTTATAAGAGAATAGGTAGCAGGTTTGTATTGGATGGGGTGGTGGAAGTGGAGACCGCTTTAGTTTTTTGATGGAACCAGGAAGATGTACATACCCGGAATAGACCGGATGAGGGGCCGGTTCAGTGTGACGAAACGAAGAAAACGGATGCGCTGCAGAGTGTGCAACTAATAGGGAGTCTTCGAAGGAGTAGATCATATATTTGTGGCAAAGAACCGTCGGTACATCCCAGTAAAATCCTCAAATTCGCGCTTTTTTAGCGCCACCAGAAAAGGCTTTTAACCACGCACTATGCTAGTGGCGCGGTGAACCACTTACTGCTGGGTGATGAAACGCCGCCAAGGATTTCGAGAGACGGCAAATCTAAGGTACCGATATCGAGTCAGGTTGTCCAAGATATTGTTGTACGAGCGGATCGAGTCGCAGTCAAGGGGAGAAAAAAAAAGGAGAGGGGGAGAGAGGACAAAGACGCAGAAGAGAGCAATGTGCATCGATATCTTGCAGATTTTGCTTTACGGTGTTTCGGGGTCTGAGATTACCGGCAAAACGGTTCGAAGTGATTTCGCCGCGAACGATCACATCCCGCTGCAGGATACTCCGAGAGCAACGGCAATGATCGTCAGGCACGAATCGTCGTAAAGATATATCTATCGGATCGCCTGCTAGGAGCTATGATACATAGAGCATTTGGAAGTAGTATACCCGACATTTAATCATATCGTATTAGGATTGATTCGTGGTCATGATACTCATGATGGATCGTGAATGGAACGGATCGATCGTAGGATTTGGTTGAGCCCGAATGCTAGGGGGCGTTACCGAAAACCGGCCGTAACGCTATCCGGGTGTGGGTAATTCCGTCCCCCTCAATTCTTTTTTTTTTTTTTTTTTTTTTTTTTTAACACCAAAAACTTTCAACGTTAAATTTCCAAAACTCCCCACCAAGCAACCAAAAAACGTCAGCGGCAACAACTATCACGACAATGCTGACGGCCGCGGCGAGACCACACGTCACATACCGCCACCTCCTAGCGCCCTTTCTCGCGCCAATACTAAACGCTAACCGATTGCCGCGTCGCAATGGCCAATTGGCCCGGTTACAGCCGAGCGCGAGTTGTGGGGCTGGAGCTCGCGAAGGGGAACACTCAACCTCAACCTCAAGAGGAACAGCAACAGCCATTGAGTAACGATACACGGCGGGGGCTTTCAGTAGCGGATGGGATCAACACCACCTGCAATGAGTAGTATTGTTAACAACGCTCAAGATGTGGAGGGCTCCGATGTCTTTCAGCAGCCCGCGTGGTCTACAACCGCGTCAGACACTCAAACGCAATTATGGCCGACAGCGCCCGACTCCTCCAACGACACCGCACAAATACCACCGTGGCCAACGACGAAGCTTCCCTCAGACAACGACACACCATCCCACTCATGGCTCCCCGCGTCCTCGACACCGCTGCTTCCATCAATCCTGATACTCCACCATACCGAACCCACTAAACCCCAACACGAATGAACAATTCGGTCCTGCGCTCCGACCTACTACCCGCTCTTTCACTTCACCGCCGTCGCCGTCGCCGTCGCCGTCACCAGCACAACCGGAATTCTACGCGGCACCAAAGAGGCGATTGACGAAAGAAGGAGTGTGGACGACGGAAGCGCACGTTACGGACGACTTGAGTTTACGGCAGTGGTTAGCTGTTGATCCGCTGAAGGAGGTTCCCGTCGAGCCGAAGCCGCCGCCGTCGATGCCGGTGCCGGGGAGGGTATGTACAGGAGTGTTAGGAAGGAACTTAGAGGACGCGGGAGGGTGTTATTGAGGCGTCGCTGCTTGACCGTGCTCTATCTTCCAACCCCGTAACTAACAAAGGGGTAGAAGGAATAAAAAGTGTGGAAGGTTTAGAGGGAGTAGAGGAAGAAGCAGAAAACCCTTCGACCGCGACTTCTCCCCTAACCGCAAACACCGCCGCTCCAATACAACCGAAGCAACACTCGAATACGGACCCGAAGCCAAAAAACCACCCTTATAAAACGCTTGACGGGATTTCGACCGTCGCTGATAGAATCATATGAGAAGGTTAATGAGTATGCTTCTGGTACGCTTTCGCTGCGGCTTTCGAGGCGGAAGGAGAATGGTTCTAGCTATCGTCCGATGTCGCGAGTGGAAGAAAATTATGAGGAGGAGGGGGATGTGGATGTGGAAGGAAGGCGTGGACAAGAGCAATCAGCGCGAGATAAAGGATTGCGGGAACCGTATGTTCTTCGTCGCGCGTCGGTGGAGGAAGCTTCGGTGAGGAAAGGGGAGGAGATGGGGAGTCGGTGGAACACACTAATACATCATACCCTAACGCCGCCGCCACGGTATACTACTTCTTCCTCTGCTGGTCACAGTTCTGCAACCCTTGGAATGTACGGGACACAAGGCGCGCGCATAGAGAAACTACGGAACTAAAAGAGCGGTTACAGCAGGGTCTCGAGCAGCTTGAAAACGCGGAGCGAACTAGAAAAACGGTGGAAGAGCAGGTTGAGGATGCTCTGGGTGAACTCAACAGGGTACTCGGTAGGAATGACGGCCCTTTCACTACCGAGGCGAGGAAAGAGGAAGTGAAGGAGAAGGAGGTGAAGGGGGAGAAAGAGACTATTTTGAGGCCTTACTCGACTTCGAACACCGAAGCACAAATCGGACACCGCGGAAGAGGAACGATTTCTATGGATGACTTAATCGCATACAACGAGCAATACATGAAGCAAACGCGGGACGAAAAAGGCGGCGCGCAGTTCACGACGCAGCCCGCGGGCGAACAACAACAGCGACAACGAGACGTATCTTCTCCGCCAGCGATCCCTCGCCGACGAGAAAAGACAACGCCGCCGAAAATCTCCCGCGTTCTATCGACGGATCCGCATAGCCTCCCCGCAAACTCTACGCTGACGCTGCGGCACGTACTAACCGACATCCACACCCCGAAATACCGCCGCCGACGATAAACTTAATAGAGACGGATCAATATTGGAGTACACCGACATTACAAGAGAATCGTCGATTTGTTTCTTCTGGCCCCGGAGAAGGAATACAGGAAGATGGGCAGAAGTCGAAGGACCAACCTACGACGGTAGCCAGCTGGAGTGCGCTAATAGTACACTACCGCTGCCGGAGATGGAGAGGGACGTGCAGGAGTGGAGTCCGCCGAGTATAGTATTACGCCGGCGAGTATTTCGGAGATGAAACCGCCTGGGAGGGATAAGTACGGTCGAGGAGCGGATTGGTAGTGTGCTACAGAAGCAGAAACGGTTGAGGGAGGGAAAAGGAATGATGATGGGAGTAGAGATAGGAGGGTTAATAATTATAGTAAGCAGTTTGATGGTGGTGATGGGGAGGGTGGCAAAGAGAAGGGGACGAGGATGCGCGGGCAGGTGGTCTACGATAGAGCGCCGATGAAGTGGAAGGCGGTGCAGAACATGAACTTCACCGTCCTTGTTTTAAAATCCCAACTGCAGCAATTAATAGACAGGGGAAGTAGCAGCAGCGGGGAAGGAGAAAGTAAAGGTGAAGATACGAAGGAATTCCTACAGCACGAAATTAAATGGCGGGAGGGCATCGTGAGGAAGGAGCAGAGGAAGAGGATGAAGGCGCAGCCGGAAAGGGATTGGACCTCCCGGGTGTTTTACCGAAGCAGTACGCAGGGATTGGTTGAGTCAAGCGCCGGGTTTCTCGACGGTAAGGCGAGGATGGCGATAGAGAGGAAGAGGGAGGGGGAGGGGGAAAGGGGCAGGGTGCGGAGGAGAGGCACGAGGTGAAGGTGGGGCGGGGAGTATAGGTGATGAGGAATTTGTAGATATTTTAGACTGGCTGTATATATATTTATTTTTGCTTCCTGCGCATGGGAAGGTGTATAAAAAAAGGTACATTTGAAATAACAACTCGTACATACTACTTCTCTAACTACCCATGGGGCCCTCGTAACGGCTCTATACACTATTAGAGCAGGGTATAACAAAGAGTGAAGCTATGGAGATCCTTATCACGAGTGTTACTGGCTATCGAGTTCGCATTCTTTTTGCGGTTGAAAGTCTAAAAGAATGAGGCTCTGCGGCGGAAGTCAATTTTAGGCGCGAGAAAAAAAAAAAAAAAAAAAAAGGTGAAATTTTTTCTGCCGATTGGGAACTTTTTTCAACATGTCAAGCTTCAACTCACAAGCTTCACCAACAACCCAACTTCAACCCATCACAACCACCATCCGCCACCCTCATCACGAACCACCTCAACATCTTCAATCGATGCGCTTACCCGCCGCCTCTCCTCCCTTCCATCCCGCACTTAACACGCCACTACCGCCTTTACCGCCCTCCCCTCCTTCGCCTCTTGACGACCTCCTCTCCCCTCCACCTCCCCGGCCGCGGGACCGTCCAACGCGGCTTCATCCCCGCAAAGACCGCGGTAGAATCAACAACCCCGCCGCAAACCGGCAAACCCGTAACGTCCAAGTACAGTTTCAACCAGGAACCGCAATCCGCCGGCGAAGAGTATGAGATCACCCAAGACCCCAACAATCCGGAAGTATTCCGCACCAATAACGCCCCAAATTCTCCGCGGAAATAAAGGAATGGGGACTGTTAGGGAACGTGATCACGGAGATGCCAACGGGGAAGAGGGGGAGGGAGAGGATACGGGCGTTTACGTTAACTTGTCGAAACCGAGTACGACGCTGGTGTGTGGTAGGGATGAGAGGGAGAGGGATGGGAGTGTTAGTTGCTTGTTGGAGAATTTACTGCTGGGTGGGAAGAGCGACGTTAATAAGGTGGAGTCGAAACGGAGCGCTCTGGTATTCCACTACGCTGTCCACCCGACGCCGAAGACCGCGAGCCGCCGTACGACGTCGTCAGGAACTTAAAACCCTGCGCCCTCGCGAACCTGTCTCTACCAGCTACGGACGGCAACGCGCACGTCGAGAATCTTCGGATACTACTATCGCCGATAACGTTCAAGGAACTCTACCCCTCTACCGCGGGAAATACCCGAACGCGACCATCCTCCCGCTAAAAATAAGCATGAAGCTACTCGACGACGTCGACGTATTCTGCCTCCTCAGCGCGTTTCCCTTCGGTTTCCAAAAGAAGTGGTACGACAAGAACAACCCAGGGAGCTTTAATAGGTTCTACTTTAAGGGTTTATTCGACTTCGACGGCCTACTGCACCTCGCGAATAGAGCACTACCGGACGACGAATTCACAGCCGTCGCGCAGCGGATGAAATTCTTACGGTCGGTTATAAAAGTCAACCCTGAAGACGCACTCTTTAAGAACCGCGATATTTTTAAATCGCAGTATTGTGACGATAGGTATGAGAAGTTTGGGAAGAAGAAGCTTAATGCTGTTGTTGGTGAGAATGAGGAGCTTTTGAGTGGGGAGGATGGCGGGATGGTGATTGTTGATTTGACGTGTAAGACGGTGGATGATGTGTCTGCGAGTGTGCTGTTCAACTTGGTGTTGAAGGAGTATCGGAGGATCAATGAGAAAGAGGAAAAGAAGTGGGCGCTTGTGCTTAACAGTGCTGAGAACGTAAGTATCACCACTCTCTCCGTCTCCCGTTTTCACGATCATAGACTTGTTAAAGAATGAGAAAAATATCATGACTGACAGCTCCAAACAGTACATCCTAACAACCCCTCCACCGCCGCTTCACCGACCACATAACATCCCTCTCCCTCTCCCAACATGCCAACGCAACCCGCTCCTTCCTCCCCTCCGCCTCCACAGATTCCACACCCCAACGCCCCTCAAATCATCATCTCCGCGAAACACCCTCGACACCCCGCCTCTCCCGCCTAATAACAACCCGCATCCTGCACTCCGCCAACAAACGTCACATGAAGTACTTCGTCAAAACCACAGATGCCGTGCGGCGGATGTACTACGGCCTCTTAACACCCAACGACGTGCAAATGCGCCACGAGGACTTTAATCCTGCGTATGCTACACGTAGCGATGATTACGAGAGGGAGGTTATAGTGCAGAGTATGAGTCTGCGGACGAAGAAGACCGAAGAGAAGATTGCGAAGGAGAAGGAGAGGCATAGTAGGTTGTTGGAGGATCGGACGTTTAGTTATAAGGAGTTGGGCTTTTTAGCGAGGAAGAGGTTACGGCAGGCGTTGGATTCATACGCTGCGCTGCTTAAGAGGGAAGGGGATGGGTATGAGTGGCATAGTCAGAGTGTGAAAGTACTCGTTCGGGATCCCGTTACTGTACGCGAACCGGGAGTAGTTTTGAAGAGGAGGAAGGTAAGAAGCAGAAGAACGCGCCGAAGCTTAAGGAGAAGAAGAAGAAAAAATGATGGCGGCGAGGGAGGCGGCGCTGGAGGCGCGGAAGGAGAGGAGGGAGAACCATGAGAGGAAGCGGTTGAGGAATCTGGAGAGGGCAGAGAGGAAGGCGAGGGAAGATGAGGAGATGAGGAAGGAGGAGAGTAAGGTTGCGGCGGCGGTTATGGAGTTGACCGGGGAGAAGAACGCGATGAGGACGGCGGATAGGGTGCATAGGAAGATGGAGGAAAAGAAGAGGAAGGCGGAGGCGAGGAGCGGTGGCGCGGTGAGGTTTTTGGGGATGTTACTTCGACTTCTATTCCTCAGTGAATAAATATTCTGGTTGTTTCTGGGCTTCTTTGTATCATACTTTTCCGTCTCCCTTTTTATTTCTATTTATTTATTTATTATGTCGTTACCTTTCGCACGACTATCAGAAGAAGCCAGAGGCAGTGTTTCTAGGATATCCATGCATATTGTACTCTACCTACCGCTGTATAGATGAAACGTAATTGTAAAGGCTCTCTGCTAGAATAATCGTGTAACGATAAATCATGATGCTCATTTGCACCACACAACTTAAGTAGCCATAGCTTGCTTGACCTTGTAGGTTTCCTCTGCTATGTTAAATGTTTTAACGATAGAACCAAGTAGCGAAGGTATTACTTCGTTTATCCTTACCAACATAGCAAAGCGGTACGTATACAAGCTAAAAATGGCGGGAGAATTGAAATCGTCAATCATTCACATGGTTTTTATTTATTTATTTATTGTTAGATATATAAAAGAGTTCAAGAACCGAGCATTGACGAACTCCTTATGGCATGTATTTAGCGCATTTCATAACCTATTCCGATTTCTCCCCACGCGCGGTAAGTATGCGCCAGGAATATTTTATTTCTCTTTTTTGTATAAATTCCGGCAAATACTTGTAGAGTATCGCAGAATGTTAGCTCCACGATTGGTAAGCAACTAACTCTCAACGATATGGATTTTTTTTGAAGCCGTGGCTAAATAGGACGACTATAAAAAAAAAAATAGCTTGTATTTCGAAAGAGTCTCGTACTAAGCAGATATAGAATTGGTAACCATCCTGGAAACCGGCCTCGGAACCCTTTGAAGACGGGATGCGGAACGTCTATCTTTTCGTTTACTGCAAGTTATCTTCTTGAATTCCCGGTTTGTTCAATGAGAGGTTAAAATCAGAGGCATTGATCCGCTCTGATCAGCAGTTTCCGCTTTTTCGTTCCGCTCTTTCGATTCGATTCGGCGTCTCGAACAAAAGTCAATTGTCGTAGCCGTTCAAGTGGTCAATGCGCGGTATAATGTGTTCATGATGTAAGCCGAAAAATGCGTATCAATGCGGCTTCCCGGGTCGCATAAAACAACTAATCGCTCATTAAACAAAATTAGAAACGTTCTCATGCCCCTGTATAGAACCTCGGATGGAACATTTGTTAAATCCCAGTCGGGAACTTGGAAAACGTAAGCAACAATCGAGAATTTTCGCTCTAATCCAGAGCTGAGTGATTTGCATGTCGTAAAAGAACCCTTTATCAAGCTAAAAAAAGCTTGACGTCCTTCCAGACTTGGATAGGGGTCTTCTCGATTAACTGGGTGAACCTGGAAAGTCGCCTGTGAAACCTATAATATTCAACAAACTAACATAGTTATTCCGATTGGTCAGATTAAACTTCCTTGAAAGAATGCGATAATATTGCCGCAAGAGAAGGTGCTGATCGTTTTATTTCCTGCGAGATTCAAGCCACTGACGAACGAGAAATCAACCACGATGTTTCTCGCAGTGGCGGCCGGCACAGGGCTCAAGCGGCCCAGGAACCATGTTCAAGCCTAACTAACCTGAACCCTGAGGACTGGATATCGTGAGATCCCATTAAAATTAGACCAGAAAAAGTGAAAGAGGGATATAAGCCTAGCGAACGTATGGGTTTTCTGGTACTGGAAAATTTTTTCCTGTTGACTTTTGCCGGAAAAGCTTTTCGATAAAGGCACCAAAATATCGAGTGGCCTAATTCGTTACGAGTTCACAAAAGATAGGAACCATAGTAGAAGTATAGAGCTTATATCGACGAATGTGCATTTTACCTACTTGATTTCTATGTGATCATAAATGGTGTTAGACGAAGTTTATATAAAGACAGTCGAGGACGTCTTGGAAATCCGTTTGTTCTCATCATCACGACGAAAACATCATCGGCTAGTAAACCAATACTTGAAACTCCTACAAAGCCTTACCATCGCTCCGCATATTTATACATTCTAACAACTCAACCACATCTTGAAAAATGGTTTCCACGATAACCGCCTCACCACCCTCCTCTTCGCCGCCTCGGCAGCGCTCGCCATGCCCATCGCGCAAGACGACGGCAGCGGCTCCACCACCGACTGCGTCGCCGAATCCGAAACCGTAACCTTCGACGACGCCTCCAACCCTTCTAAACTCTCGCCTTCCCCTACTTCACCATCCAATCTCCCGAAGCCTCCGCAAACTTTAAAACCCTGCTCCCGCAGACTCCCACCCAACGTCGCCATTTCCACAAAGTCCCTCTCGCCGAACCCTAACCTCGTCGGTACATTTAGCGCCGCTGGCGATTACGATTTTACGCTGCACAGCTTGACGCTCGCTGCGTCAGCTGATCAAGTTGCGTCTATGGCGCACGGGATGGGGTGGGTGCAGGCGCGGATTGATTGTTTGGGAGCGGATTATAATGATAATAGGGGTAGTAAGTACCAGTGGTTCAACGCGAAGCTGAGCACCGTCGATTTTGATACCGTTGAGGCGGATAAGAAGGCGTTCGCGAAGTGCAGGCAGATTAGAATTAGCATGTATAGCTCCGATGGGCACTGGGATATTTTCGCGCTTGGAGGTGTTAACGTTACGAAGGTCTGCCTTAGGTAGACACAGAGGTCGGTGAGGTTACTAGACATTAAGGACAAATTAAAAAAGGGGGGTTTTCATTTATTATACATGTAAGAGTAAGGAGTTTATAGACAAAAGTTTTCATTTCTCAGGGCGATAAGCCATATCCCGACAGCTATGTTGTATCGTATTATCGGACGAGTGTCATACAAATACTGTCTGACGACAGTAGCTTACTAAATCCTTTTGTCTGATGTAATATCAGACACAGCGAACGTGACCTTAATGCAGGCTAGCAGCTATCTATCTTTTACTTAAATAAGTGGTGCGAATTTTCTTCAGAGCTAGTGATATATAATGAGCGGGTCGGGTAACTCTTGATTGAACTACTTGTTGTAAAGTTCATTCCGATGTAATACCCCTTGAAGAAGAGGGAAGGGCGAACTTCTATAAACAAAAATGCCGATATTGATCCTAAAGATCGCACGTAGTTGAACTTGCTGTATTATATGATATAAAATGGCACATAATACAAAAGGGTCTATGGTCGGCCTGGGTCGGCTCGCGTATTTGGATCACGGGTTACGCAGGAACGACGATCTTGGTGGAGCAAATGCAATGGGTATGGACTCGAAAGCAAATGGATTGCCGAAAAAAATAAAAAAATAAAAAAAATAAAGACCCCTGATGTCCCTGGTCTCCGATAATAACCGGGTTCTGCGGCGTAGATATCCCCTTCGTATGCAACTTTATGGTTGTTTTTCAATGGTGGAATGCTAGCTAATGATCCACATTTCCTAGAACTAATGAGTAGTATTCATATTTGTTATCCCGTGCTTCCTGCAGTCTAATCAAAGCCTGATCCTCCCATCCGCCGTGTTACTTATATCAACGGCCAAACGTCATACCCTTGGCTTATTCTTGAATTCTTTTAGCGATGCTGTTTGAAAGCGTTGCTGGGAGGGACTCTAGCTCTGGAGAGTTGTCGACGAGATACTGCACATAACTGTCAAGATCACTTCGAACGTCCTCCTAGGTAATAGGGATCGTCAGCAAGTTTAAACCCAATGCCTGCCTTGTTTCTGGCTCGTTCCTGCTTATAATGAAGTATCGGATGTATGTATTGGCTAGTGGCTAGACGTTTAGGAGTAATGTGTGCTGTTCCAGGTCATCTGTGCATTCGTCGAGAGCATCAATGAATATAATAGCAGTCGAGTTGCTTTCTACCAAAGTGGCTTCAAAAGTATCAAGCAAATCTTGGAAAGCATCTGCGCGGGCGGTATTGGACTTCATCTGGAGTTCCTCAATTCTGCTAGCGATATCCCTCGCTGTGTCACCAGCTGGGATACCAAGGAACGCAATATATGTAGGGCAGATCTTCGGTTCTCAGAGCGGTTATTGCAGAAAAAATGCAGGAGTACTTGGGTTCTATTTAGCGGTTTTGAGGCGATGTTATTTGGAAATTCGTCCAGGATCTGGTTAACTATGAAGATGAGAGTACCGTTTTGCCGCTTCCGGGTTTACCGTATGCCCAGAGCACTCCGGAAGCGGGTTTCTTCAGTCGTTGTATTCTGACTTATTTAGAAGCCGGTTGCAGGGTTCCTCTCAGGCGCATCGCGTTTATACGCCTATAGTCCCTTCGGAATCTACAGGCGCTAGCCAATTTTGGCAGATCCCTCCGCTCGAGGCGACTATAATAGTATACTTACATAGCGAGGGGACACAACTAAATGCAGGGACTTCTTATCCTCCTGATATTGTTGCCATCTTCAACGTAATATCTTGCAAGATGAAAGCGAGAATTTCCCTACTCGACTATGTCTATCGGTAGCTAGTAGGAGCAGTACAAATATCTCCCAGGTGTTTGTTTACAAGACGACAACAATTGGGTCAGATTGTCGATTTTGTGAGCAACCCCTGGTTTGCAGAGGCTCAGGGGTAACGATGGGACATGGACGACTGAATGGCTAATTTTAAGCGAGTTCTTGTGAGAACTGTTCGTGACCTGTCTCGGAAATGTAACAGGGGATATTCTCTGCAGGGCGGGAACGTGTGATTGGTGGAATTGGAGATGCTTCGTATTATTCGCGGACAGGAGACAAAAACGCGTTGAAGTTCGCAAGGAGGCTGAGCAGCCTTGTTGTAACAATTGTTCGCAGCCTTCTTTTCGTTTTCAGTTTATAATTGATCGCTATTCCTTTAGTTCCTGGGAGGACGAGATATTATCACTCCTAGAACACATTAGCGGGCAGCCAAAGATGTCCTCGAGGTCTACAACCCCGGGCTCGAGTATGAGGTAGGATAACTCTCATCCATCAACTATAACCTTCGTTTCTGTTACACAAACGTAAATTGATCAAGCCTCTCTCAATCATAGACCCGTAACTGGCCAAGACAAACTACAAACCGCCCTCGATGATTTCACCAATGTCCTTTCTCTCGAGGAGAAAAGGAAACTATTTCTTTCAAGCACAACGAAGCCGGAAGCGAGCGACATCGTTAACCTTACCTCCGAGATTGATAAAGTGCAAGGAAAGAAAGTGAAGAAACTCGGTTCACGCTTTCGGCCGTTCCTGAGTTCTATACAGCAGTTCTCATCAGTTATCGAAACTTTCATTCAAGCTAATCCTGAGGTTGCGGCGCTGGTCTGGGAAGTGTAAAGATGGCTCTACTAGTACAAATACTCCTTCAGACAGGCCTCTTCTTCCCGTTAAGACGGTGAAGCTAACACCAAGAACAGATAACAATGAACTTTTTCGACTATTTCGAGAAAATATCGCAAATGTTCATGGAACTCGGATGTTTATGTCAATTCTGCAGGATTATCAACATATATTCCCGATGAGGCAAGATTGCAACATGCATTGTCTGATTTTTACGCCGTCGTGATTGAATTCTGTACAAAGGTTGTCACATTTCTGAAGAAGAATGGTAAGAATCCTTCGTGTGGTAACGGAGCTGTGCTCTTTCGCATGTTAACGATCAATAGGGCTCCGCAGATTCATTAAAGCAGCATGGAAACCATTTGAAGTCCAGTTTGGCGATATCCAAACGGAGCTGACTATGCGCCGTGAGAACATAGATCTGGAGATAAGATTAGCATCTGACAAGGCGGCAAACGACGAGCGTCAGGAGATGAGTCTATACCGAAGACAAGGTCTTCGGCACCGCTTGTTTGAAATGAAACAATGGGAACAAAGTGGAGAGTGGAGAATACAACAGGACGAAAAACAGAAAAGTATTATCAAACGTGACCTTGAGTAACCTCGTCAACTGGAACGTCGCTAACATGTCTAATAGAATTGACCAGAGAGTTGCTTCTGGCCAAGGTATCCGATTACGATTACCAGGCGACTTTCGCTCGGAAGAGGCGATTGAGGCAGGAAGGAACAGGAACTTGGTTGTTCCGGCATGATGCCTTCAAGGATTGGCAAACGGCGATTTCTCAATCCTTTGGTCTCATGGAAAACGTAGGGCCTTTCTATCATCCTCCTTCTCTTGCCCTCCAATTCGACTATCACTCAAATTAGGCTAACAGCCGAGGGATGAAGCCGGTTCTGGAAAACGATCTTAGCAACGGGATTAATCGATCAGCTTTTCCAAGATTTCGCTACCGGCATCCACAAGGACGCCATTGCTTACTTTTTCTGCGACTTCCAACATCAGGAAAGCCTAGAACCTGGGACGATAATACGAGCTCTGGTAAAACAGATTTTGAGCCTCCTTGATCCGCTTCCCAGGGCGGTACAGCAAAAGATAGAAAGCTCCGTTGGTGGTCTCGATGGGCTTCCTCCGACGTTCGAAACGCTACACGAGCTACTAATAGAGGGCGTCCAAGCTATTGCATCTTCAAGGGCATACATCATAATCGACGGTTTGGACGAGTGCGAAGATAATGATAGGCACCTGATTCTCTCATTTATATTTAACCTAGTCCGAGATAAATCACAAAGCTTCCAGCCTAGAGTGTTCATCTCGAGCAGAAAGAGATTGATTTATCGAAACGGCTAGAGTCATGCAGAGATTGTCGGCAGATTCCATCAACAGTCGACTCAAATGCGCAAGATATTCAACATTACATACAGGTACAACTAGCAAAGCTTGATGACGAAAAACGGCTCTGTGTATCGAAAACAACAGCAGGAGAATCAAGAGAGCGCTCTCTCACTACGCCGACGGCATGTAAGTAGGTTCCCCATCGACCTGTCCATGCTTCAAGTCTTCTAACGTTCACCCGTATGGCCAAAGGTTTTCTCTGGGTTGCTTTTCAACTTCAAGAGATGTGTCACCTACGCTCAGAAGATGATATAAAAGCACGCCTTAAGTCCTTACCCCGAGGCCTGAACAAGACTTACCAACTCATCCTGGAGAGAATTGCCGGGATAGGGATCCGCAGACGGCGAGAGATATTTTCCAATGGATCGCCGGTGCGAAAAGGCCATTAACTCTCGCAGAACTCTGTGAAGGCGTCGCTTTCAGAGCAGGTGATACACATTACGGACAAGGACGCTTCCCTTCGGATAACGCGAACCTCCTTGGAAATTGTGGAAATTTGGTTGTTGAAGAGAATGATGAGATAGGGGAGGCCCCACGCTGAGATTTGCGCATTTTACTGTTCTCGAGTTCTTGCGAACATTGGCGGATTCCAAGTTGTCTCCGTCCATATCCAGCTTCCATACGGATCCCCAGAAGGCGAGCCGCCACATATTGGATATTTGCCTTACTTACCTTAGGTTCAGTGATTTCGAAAGGCAAATAGTATTAAAAGGGTTTAATACTGGCTTCAAAAATTCTGCAGCACTAGAAGCACTATTACAAATTGGATGTCTATGGCAATTGATGCTAACATCAATTTCCCTTGGTTCTGGAAAGTTATCAATTCGATACGGGGTTGGCCAACAGAAAAGTCAGGAACCAAGTTGCCACAAGTGGAACGCTTCCTTCTGCTGATTACGCAAAGGCCCTGGCAGACAATGTCACTACGCTTCAGAAATCTTACAAGCTTTTGCCGTACTGTGTTGCCCACTGGGTCGACCACGGCCGCCATGTTATGAAGAGCGATCGTGCATATATTTCCATCAAGAACGCGATCTTTGATCGTCCTTTACCAGTGGACTTTTTACCCTGGTCGAAGGATATTCAAGATGAAAGAGGACACCTGTCGAGGATTGTTGGCAAAGAGATTGTACCATTTTCCGATGGGCATTTCATCATAATCATCGGCCACTGATGGAGATGGTGGTGAGCAGAGATGAAAGGCGCTCACTGCGACAGGAAGGGGTACTGGTTCCGAATCGAGGTCTGCGTCAGCCCTCGTCCTCTTCGCCTCGAACAACTCTAAGAACTACCTCGATCTACTGCTCAAATGGATATTTAGCGAAGAATCGCGGCCAGGCGGGCCAGCCGCTATTTTGCTTGATATTGTTCGCTTGGGTCTCCTGCATTCGGTAAAGATGTCGTTAAATCATGTTTTGCTTACTGTGGACCAACGGAGGAGCAAAATTCTTTAGGGGCTGCCATATACGCTGCTGCAGACTCCGGTCATAGGAAATCCTAGACTTTCTATTGACAAACTATAGCGAAAGGTTCCCGTGGCCTATTCAAAGATCTGTGTACCCTCCAGATTCGTCCCTTGGGTACTCTCATCCAATTGGTCCCGCATGGAGAAAAGGCCATTCGGATACAATCAAATTCTTGTTTCGCCATACAGATTTCGAGAAGATGGGTAACGCCCAGGAGAGCCTCTGTATTGCTGTCCGCGACGCCGTTTCCAGCTGCGATCTTACAGCCCTCAAGCTGCTATTCCAACTCTCGATATGGGTTTGGGATAGCAGAGTGGAACATTCCTTTGCTCAGATCGCGCTTGAATTGGCTGCCGCTGTGGCGATTTGGAAATTGCTGACTACATTTGTCTCAATTATCCGGAATTATTAAACGCGACGAAGTTAGTGAATTCAGATTTCACGGAGAAAGGATGGAATGAAATTCCGAGGGTACTGGAAGTGGCCAGCATGGCTACCGCCATTTCTTAACGCGGCATCAAACTTCCATAAAGAACTGTTAAGCCTACTCATGAAACGCGGAGCAGATGTAAACTTGCAGTATAAAGGGAAGTCCGCAATGGAATGTTGTTACCAGTTACTTGACCGAGGAGGCCGACTTGATACCGGCGCGGATATTTTGACATTTCTCGTAGGGCTGGGTGCGGGGATGCTACAGCTCCCTGGCCGTCATCCCACAATCCTACACATGGCTGCTGAGAAAGGCCAGATAGGGGTTCTCAAGGCGATACTATTACACCCTAATATGCAGTCCATGTATCTGGGGCTCGGCAGTCCCCATGCCACAGTGTTAGCTTACGCCGTTAGAGGTGGGAACATTCCCGCAGTCGAACAATTGCTTGAAAGGGGTGCGAATCCAGAGGGGGAGATTTCGTTGCCGTTGTCCGACGGTAAATCATCCGCGTGGGGAACTTTGGTGCCAGTCGATATCCACACTTGATTGGGCAGCAGCACAAGGAATCCATCTATTGTGGAGATGTTTGTGAACTCGCTTAAATCTCGAGCTCAGCTGAAGCAGAATGTGGACCTGGTGAATGCATTAGCTTCAGCTCTTGCTATCGCTGATAGTTTCCACGGAGAAGATCTCTGCCGCGTGGACATGATGGAGAAAATTGGTGACGCCATACTTGAACTGAAAGAATCCCAAAGAATCGATGCCTTCTTGAACCCACGGATCCGGTACCGCCTGAAGAATTACTGGATCGAACAGACGAAACTTAAATGGAAAATTTATAGGCCACAAAGCCCTTGTTCTCTTGCGTCAATCTTCGCCCACAAAATCTTCTTGGTATCGATCGTGAGTTCCTGCAAGAGAATGGCATCGATATAGACCTTGGCAGAGGCGAAATTAGACTTTCCGGCGCGGCTAGCGTCGCGACATTAGAGGACTGCGATCCACCGAAAAAAGACGTCAACTGGAGCCTTAAAAACTTCCAGTTGAGCGACGGCGCGCCAATCAGTATACGTTTTGATACGACATGAAGGGCTTACTCTACTAGTATTATTAGGTCGCGAGTATCATTGTATATCAACATTATATTCAATCCAAAGCCTAGAGCGGTTTCCTTATAGCCTTCCTGAGCCTTGACTTCAAGCGATCTAGCTTTCGCCCAATTTGGGAACGAGGGATGACATTGCGGATATTTTGTTTATTTGAACTTTGAGGAGTAGATACAATAGTATATATACATTACTAAAGAAAAACAACGTTTTTTTCCTGAGTTACTTAAATACTTGAAACCTGGAGTGTCATGATTTAACGCTCCAACTATATACCTCGCCCGATAACTGTGGAAAGTTTGCCCTATGTCGCGGCTGCCCAATATGTATTTAAGTAGTTAACTAATATTTTACTGGGCGGTAAGCGAATACGAGTGCTCATCCGTTTATCTCGCCGAATTGGATAGGAGTTCCAGGAGCAACTGTCTAATACACACGTGCGCAGCAGGTGGTCACTGATAGCTTATTACTAGTAGCAATTACTAGCAAGCATGGTCAATGGCTCTCTGCACTTCTCCAGGAACATTCGTTTATTTATTTTCGGGAGCACCGAATGCCTATTATACTTATCGGGCCATATAAAACAGAGTTCAAGAATTTCAAGAGCACTGATATCGTTCAGGGGCGAGGCTTGCGAGGCTCACGGATGGGGATTCCGCTCACGTACTAGTGGGGCCAGTTGGTAAAACACATTTTTAGCAGCAAAATTTCCTTCGAAGGAGCGTCGCCGTTCGAAATTGCCGGAGTCCGCTCAACAGCTTCACCGGGGCGTCTCGGCATCACGGTACGAGCGGTCCGATTAGGGGCCACAGTCGTGCTGGTCTTCGAGGACGTTCTTCAAGGTTCCACGGCGTCGCATCCAGCATCCCAGCCAGCCCGGCATCAACATACGCCATACTCGTGGAGCTTAGGAATCCTCCCGAGGAGTCGCATCTCGATATACCAGTCGCGTGGCATATAGGGGCGACCCCTTTCGACAATACATTAGCAGCCAGCTTTCCGATCGAAGGCCGCAATTGCAAGGAAGCTCCATCTATAGCGTTAGACATCAGACCAATCATGCTACTCAGGGTAGTTATTCCGGGAATCCCGGCGAAGAATTTATCACTTCAACCCCAAAATATACGGAGCATACCATACCAACACGCCATCATCAAGATTCTGACCTCCGTCTACCACGTTCTCAGATCTCCGCGCCCAATCAAGCTGCGACTACTACGACGTCGAATGTGTGGGAATGCATGAAACCGATAGACACCAACACCGCTCCTCCACAGGCCGCAGCAGGGCAACTCGGCATGTGCTCGGCGCTGAATCCAGAAAGTCTTATTGAAGTTCAAATGCAGGCCTCCGCTCCTGCCCATGTCGCACGTCCGAGCAACGTGCCTCAATATTCCGGATGTTTTTATCGCGCACCTCATTAACCAGCAGGATGGACACAACAAATCCACCTCCACCGAACGTGACCGTCTCCGTCAGTTAGAAGAAACAGTCGCAAAGCTTACGGAGTCAATGAACAATCTCAAGTCCTCTTTGAGGGATGTCCACGCTGAGCAAGAACGCGACTCGGAGCGTTTTGAGCAAGAACGAGAGCGCCATGCGGAACAGATCAAGCGGCGGGGTGAAGATATTCAATACCTCCTGTGGAGGCTGCAAGTTACGCAAATCGATATCGAGAGAGGGGAGAGGAGGCATGATAAGTTGACAAGCGAGGTTGAGCAGTTGAAGAGTCGTTTGAAGGCCGCTGAAGAAGCTATCGTGAAGCTTCTAGAAGAAGAACTTGACTAAAGAATGTGCTGTACGCGTGCCCTTTTCAGAAGCCGCAACACAACTTTATTTACGACTACTTCTCACCCACGCGTCATCCTCATTAGCACGTACGATCGATATTCATCCCAAATCAGTGCTTGTAAAGGCATCCAAGCTTGCCATAAGGCCCCCTTTATCCTTTATCCCTTCCCTTTCGTTCTTTTAGAGTCTCAGTCCCTCTTATCCTTTCTTTCCTTCGATCGATTCATCTCTACCAAGATCCCAGAGATTAATATTTAGCTTATTCCGGTAATTTTCCAGAAGCCAAAAACAGCCAAACATCTGCAGAGATTACAACAGAATAAAAAATAAAATACAATAAAATAAGAAACTACGACACAGAAATATCCAACCCTCTAACAACCTAGAGCTTCCTGATATAGGTAACTCAACAAACTCTGCAGTAAAAACGAGAGAGTATCCCTCTGAGTTCCAAATTTGCTAGAGGCAACTAGAGAGAAAAAAAGGATAACACGAGGATGGAAGGGGAATCATCCTTCTGAGACGACAAGGGCAAGTGCTGCGGGTACCAAGATGCCCCAGGAGAACAGACCGCTCCCCGCGACACGAACAAAGGGTTCCCGGGCCAGATGGTACGGCCTTTGTATTTCTCAAACAACATGTCGCGCAACAGACACGTGCAAACGAGCTTGACCGCTGCTAGAAATGCTGGTCAGATGAGTATATGGAGCCATTCTCTGAGTGGCCTGTAGTTTCTGAAAGAACTCGACGATCTCCACTTTGTACGGAGATTCGAGACGGGTAGGATCTCCTGATTTCGGATGTAAGATCACATCCTTGTCTATTCCCGAGTCCTCGCCATTGGGGAAGTTCATGACGGATTGACTTTGTATGTTGAACTCAAACTCCTGTATAAGAACCTGCAGTACCGATTTTACAACCTCGCGAACCTCATCGGCGACGTCGGGCAGCGGCATTGGTAATCCGTTGGGTACGTTTTGGAAGCCATGACAAGTAGCATAGCGGTTGGATTAGTGAGGTAAAGCTCGTGCCAGAACATATCCTTCTTCTCGAGTGCATCCAACTTTTGATCTTCCGGAACTTGGTCCGGACTGTGCTCTGAGGCGATGCCGCAAGTGTTGTTGGAATCTCGCCTGTGCTTTCCAAATAGAACTCTAGAAGACGCCTGACGAGGGTCACATCGTTTTGTGCTGCATTCAATAAGTCCGATGTGAGCTTAATGAACCTGAGCGCCTTGTAGGCCGGGGAGCTATTGGTTTCCAATTCATGTTCGAAGTCCTCCCTCCAGATTTGAGTTTTCTTGAATCTTCTCCTCGACGCGTGCTATGTAAGGACCCAGGTGCGCCATTAGACACAGGCCGTATACATTTTTTATAGGTCCCGGCGTATGAGGAAACTCTGCATCACACTCCGAATCTCCTGGAACGTCCACATGCGAGTGATCGGAAGGTGGCTGCAAGCCTTCTTCGATCGAGGCGCCCGCCAATTTGGCAAGTTCTTTATAACCAGGGAATTGTTTGATCAGGCTACTAAGGCCTGCCACGGCGTCATTATCTGAACAAATGTGCCAAAATCTACCATCGTTCGGTTGTTTGTGTACCCTATGGTATGGGAAAGAATTTGCACGGATTGTAAGAGTGTATATGGATACGAATACAAGTAAAACAACAGCCCAAGGTAGGTAGGTATAAATGAGAGTTACTCGGTTTTTCTAACAGTAGCTGACACGAATAGTATGGTATATTTTATTACGAGGAATAATAAATGTGTTAATCGCTAAGAATAACAGTACATTAGGAAAAGGTAAATATTTATTCGTAATTATTTAACTTTAGAATAAATATTATTTATTCTTTTTTTATATTATATTATTTTATTATTATTTTTTTATTTTATTTTAACTGTCACGTGGGCTCCCTTTGGGTATACCTAGAAAAGTACCTGAGTATTTCCCTATTGGGTGTCTTCACTTAAAGGGGAGGTTGTCAAGACAATATATCAGAAGGTGCGTTTATTAATATGAGGAAGTCCTTGGATGTAGTGACGCCTAAGGTAAGCCGTTGCTTGTAAGGTAGTCGCGGTTATCTTAATAATAAAGGTATGTATTAAATAATAGTTATATTTATCAGTAGTAATTCCTCTTGCTAGTTAAGGGAATCCTACGTCTTATATATATATTGTTCTCTATACAAAGGTTGGTCTGTATTATGAAGGTGTAAGCCGCTGTATCATGAAGGTGCAAGCCGTTGCATTATAAAGGTGTAATATTAAGTACTCCCTAGTGCGTGTTAACCTTTCAATATACGCGGTTCGTGCTAGTACATTATTGAGGCGGATTTCTATAATAGTGGTAAAATGGGCTCGCTTATTTTTCCAGATGTATATATATTGAATGTGAATTTTCTATTGACCAGACGATAAAGCTCAAAGCTCAATAAATTTATAGTTATCGCCAGCACTTCCTTTCCAGTAAGTAATGGCATCGATGATTTCGCCTGGCGATGAACAGAGGACTGTGTTCGGCGGCGGAGCAGATCATCTAAAAAATCCGAAAGCTATAAAGACCACGCATTATACCGGTAGCTCATGATCGGTCGATTTATGACAACACTGCTCAACATAACATCAAGTTCCCCGGAAAGATCTCTTTGACGAACGGAGTTGTAATCAGGGTTTTTGGATCCTCAAGCCATGATATCGCTGCGCATATCGTGTGGGGCATTAGTATAAGTGTGGAGAAGAACTTGAGCCCCCCGTCTGCGAAGCTTGACTGATTACTTATTGTACAGCTTAAAAGTATCAGTTTAACTGTGTCGTGTGTCGCTAGGAGCAGCAGAATCAGCTTTAGCTAAAAAGCGGGTCCTTCGAGGTATGCCCGGCTCGTTTGCCAATTGAACTAAACCAAAGGATAGCTCGTGTCCTGTTTACATCCTGGATGATAGGTCCTGCGAGTCATGATCGTCAGATCCAGGTTATGCAGCAACCTCAACAAACGATGACTCGTAAAGTCGAGCGTCTATCCTTAGGCTCCGGGTTTACTGAGCGACGCTGATCTGTATACTGTCCAAGTCCTTCCATGCTCTGCGATTCGTCCGAATAGAGTTCAGTGCACTAATGGCATCATGAAAATTCAACATCTCGCCAGTAAGCTTGCGCACTGTTTGCTCCCGGCGAATTGAATACCATTATTGGTTATTGAGAAAGCGGGGTTGTTATTAATCTTTTGCGGGTCACTCAATCCATGTCAATATTAACATCTCCAGATAAATATCTCCGAACATGGACTATCAGCTGGCGACGCTCGCGGTTGGACAAAATCGATGAAACCTGCATGCATTAGCCCCGCTCTCTGCCACTTCCGCTTCCCCCCGTTTTTCTCCGAGCGCTGGAGGTCTGAGAAGGCAAAAAACAAGAAAATTGTCAACCTCAGCTGAATATGATCGTTTTCAGGCCCTGAGAAAAGTTCTTACGGGAGCTGACACGAGTTATGGAATACGCTAGGATCGGGAGGCAGGGATTGAGACCAAGGGAATGGGGTCAAAAGAGATAAAAAAAAACAGCCAATACTTACATACGCGGATGCCTTGGCGTACCTTCATGCGACTGAACTAGGGAGAGAGTTTAATGGCCAGAACGAGGCCTCGGGGTAGAGTGCGCCGCACATTAATTAGCTGAAGCAGTCGGCAAGAACTTTTTGCCTGAAAATCGGTGGATAGACTCAGTTTACTTGTTACAGATACCCAGTTGTATCACGTCCCAAGCCTCGGGTTGCTCAAAGTGGAGGTCCTATACAATCGCCATTGACATCCATCGCTATGTAGTCTGCACGTAGATATAAAGCACGACGGTGACGCTTTAGGAGTTCCATTGTTCGTGATAACAAATTTCGTAAAATCGGGTTTCACAAATTAGACTTTCGTCATGTCCTATCGGGAACATTGAAGACGATAACTAGAACATTCGCTGGCTTGCAAAGCCATCCTTCGCACAAAGGCTACACAGCGGCAGTGTCAGAAACTGTGTTGTATCCCAGAGAGTCTCTTGTAGGAGTAAGTCAGCTCGTCAGCACTGTTAAATATGCCCTCATGAACGATTGTCTTTCGCAAAATTGACTAATAAACGCCGCTCATACCATTTCTTATTAGCAATCAGAGCAATTTTACAGAATACCTGCATTTGAAGGTTAAGAGGAATACGGAATGGGAAAATCCAAAAATTCCTCAGACTTGTATTTCGGATCTCGTGGCGTGCCTCCAAATCCGCCCGAGAATCCACCTCCCGGTTCCCAGTCGTACGATAGCGGCCAGTCTTCGCAACCAGACGCCAGCTTTTACGTTTCCGGACAAGCCCGATCGGGAGAAGCTAATAGGAACGGCCAGCCGACCCAAGATATTTTCCAGTCCACCTTAGCCTCCGCTTCGAAAACCGGAGTCCACTGCAGACATACGATGAGAAATTCGACCACAACCCCGTTACCGGCACCTGCTCTCTTTCCATACCGATCGGCCTTCCTGTCGGGACCAGGCAGAATGCCGTTCAGCCGCAATTGTCTCTTAGCTATGACTCCGGAGGCGGTAGGGGACCTTTCGGCCTCGGCTGGAATATCAGTGTGGGAAGCGTATCTCGCTTAGGCCCTGGCGGAAGGGGCACCCCAAATTACGAAGCGAACGGCGGCGATACCTTCTCTATCCCGGGAGCCGATTATCTCGTGCCCATGCCAGGTAAAGCGCAAGAGGTCGCCGGTTATTCCGTCAAGCGGTATAATCCCGGATCATCGCTGGCAATACGCAGAAGATCGAATGCTTCTCTAGTCTAACGGACCCGAACGACGTGTACCTGGAGGGTCATTGCCGGTAATAATATAACTCAGATATATGGTGCCGATATAGGCTCACGTATCACCGACGGTGAAGAGCGCGGCGGACGAATTTATGCCTGTTATTGTCTAAAACACTCGACTGTTACGGTAACGCGGTGTTTTTTACCTACAAAAGGAAGATACGGTCAATGTTGATTTATCCTTGCGCGGAGAGCAACACAGAGGCCCTCTCACAAACAGGTATCTGACTTCTATTCGTTACGGTAATACGACTCCATACGGCGGTGATTCTTGGATCCCGACAACGCTAAGCAATGGTTTTTACGAGATGAAATTTGGGTATGGTGAGGCCAAGATGGGAAATGGAAGTGCCGTCCGGATCCGTTTTCTACATACCAGAGCGGATTCGAAATCAGAACGTATCGCCGCTGCGAAGAAATAACCATTCATGGCCCCTCCTGGATGCTGGCTGAAGGCTCCGACGCTACTCTCCGACGCTATTCCTTCAGCTATGAGGCAACTACGGACTCGGGCGGTCCTTCTGAAGGATGTTACGTGCACTGGATACACTGTCGGAAGCGGTGATTCGCTCACATTGCCTCCGATATCATTTGAATACAGCCAGGCACCCGCCCTAAAAGCCTGGTAATGAAAACAACAGACCAGGGTCTCGTGGACGCCGTAGATGGCGACACGAGCTATAGCTTTCTAGATATCAACGGGGAAGGCATTCCCAGCCTGATGAAGATTGATGCAGAAGGTTGGTACCGCCGCCGCAACCTAACCGTCGAGGACGACAGTTCGGATAGCGGATACTCAGGCGGCACAGGCCAGTCTTTGCGATTGGGAGTTGCTGACCCCAACTCCACCAACGAATTCCAAGACGGCTTCGTTCGCGGACGTTGATGGTGACAGCAAAGTCGAGCTCGTTGATTGGTGTGAGGGTTTTTACCGCCAGAATGAGAAGGACGGCAAGTTCTTCTGGGAGGATTCCAGGCTTTTGACTCCGTTCTTAATGTGGACATACACGCCGATCCAAACTATCGTTTTGTGGACCTTACCGGAGACGGTTTGGTTGATGTAATGCTTGTGAATGGCGATGACCATATCGTCTGGCACAGGTCGCTGGGGCCAAAGGGTCACGGACCCGCGCAGGTGAGCCCGCTTTTAGGTCTTATGAGTGATAAAACGCAAGAGCGGAAGATTCAAATGAAGTTAACAATTCCACTATAGCTCGTGCAGATTCCGGAGGATGGTCCGAAAGTCCGCATGCTCTCTGCGGACGTGACCGAGGGAATCTACCTGGCGGATATGTCAGGCGACGGGTCCCTCGACCTCGTCCGCGTCGCGTCCGACTTGCACGTGTGCTATTGGCCTAATCTTGGCTACGGCCACTTCGGCAAGAAGATCACCATGGATAACGGGCCCGGTGGCGCGGGAATTCAACCATCTTCATTCAACCAGAACGCGTCTTCCTCGTCGATGTAGACGGATCTGGCACGACAGATTTACTTTACCTTCCCCTGGTGGTGGTGTTGTGTTGTTCACGAACCGGGGAGGCACAAGCTGGGCCGATGCCGTGCATATTGACTGCTTCCCGGAGATCGACGCCGACACGTCTGTTACGGTCGCGGATCTCTTTGGAACGGGACCAATTGCCTCGTATGGTCTAGAACCAATACGCCCAAGCTCAGTTACATCGACCTCACGGCGGGTCTAAAGCCGAACCTCCTCACTCGTTACCGTAATGGCTCGGGCGGCGAAACAATACTGGAGTACACGTCTCCTCGCGCTTATACAACGAAGATAGGCTTAACGGAGAAAGGGCATGGCTCACCACTTTATCCCACCCAGTGCATTGTCTGACGAAGAAAACTCTCCTCGAGACTACAATAAAGTCGCCCCCCAACGTAACGCGATATCGCTACCGGCACGGCTACTTCGATGGGGTAGAACGCGAAATTCCGCGGTTTCGGTATGGTTGAAACGTGGGACGCTGAGCAAGGTTCTGTGCTGGGAACGATCACAAAGACGTGGTATCATTTAGGAACCGTACTCAATTCCGCAAAGTTTGAAAAGGAGTATTCTGATTCTACAAATGTCCTGACCTCCTTACCCGACGCGGTTATGAATGGACAGTTATTCAACATAGACGAGGCTTACAGAGCTCTGAAAGGGAGCCAATTACATAGCGAGACCTTTGGACTCGATGGTAAACTATACACGGTGGAGGACCATGGTTATACTGTACAATTGACCGCTCCTGGAGACGAAGGCGGCCTGTCAATATTCCAGGTCAACCCGATGGAAAGTGTAAGCTCTCAGTTGCCGGTGATTGATCAATCCGAAGAGCGCAAGGACACCCGCACTTGGTCATTAGAAATAGATGAGTACGGCAGCGTCCGCAAGTCTGCCACGATTAGCTATGGGCGTAATGCCGCCAGTGCAGAAGCAGAGCAGAAGAAAACCTGGTTATTTACAACGACAGCGACTTCACGAACGCTATAGATACAGAAAATTCGTTCCGCATCCCCGTAGCTTACAAATCTGCCTCCTACGAAATCGAATACCCGCCGATGGCAAACTTACCCGAGAATACCTAGTCACCGATGGCCCACGAAAACTGCTTCGCGCGCAGCAGACTAGGTATTGTCCGATACGCTTTCCCAGCTCGAATTTGGCAAACTCGAGTCGTTTGGCCTAGTCGATGGAATATTTGCGCTTGCTTTTACAAAGGAAATACTGACGAAGGCGTACGGAGATGAGCAATTGTCGCTGGCAGACGCCGGTTTGTCAATAACATCGACGGCGATACGACCACTGGTGGACGCAGTCCGTGAATAGCATGCTATATGACCCCGAAGACAGCAGAGATCCCATACAACAGGCAAATCCTCATTCTTTTCGACCATCGCGGTCATCGATGCTTGGGGAAATAAGACATTGATAGGCTACGATGAGTACCTCATGTATCCCAATCTACGGACCGATGCGGTTGGGAATGAGACCAAGGCGGAGTTCGACTATTTCACCGGGAAGGCCAAACACGTAATAGATGAGAATGGGAATAAAACCATCTACTCCTTCGGTCCCCTGGGCCAGTCATCGAGGTAGCTCTTCTTGCGGCAGGCGATTCTCTGGATGATAGCACCACCGTGACCAACAACCCACCATCCGCGGAGGAAAATATAAAGGATTGGCACGAAGGTTTCTCGGGAAGGCTACGTCGGCCGCGGTTGCGGATTTCTCTTCGCTGCCACACAGACCTATTCCGTCCAGCGTGAGAAGTTCGCGGATGAATCCTCGAGATTGCAAATTTCCGTCTCCTACTCCGATGGTTACGGTCGGAACCTTCAAACAAGAACATCCGATCGTCTAAACAGTCAAATGGCTGTCCACCGGTTGGCAGGAGAGTGACAACCGAGGCTTGACTGTGAAAACATATGAGCCGTTCTTCTCGGACAAGCACGAGTTTAATAGAGGGGAAGCAACGAGCGGTATTTACAACGCAGCTTTTTACGATCATTTGAGCAGAAATATTGGCAACATCGCACCAAATGGGGCATGGACGAAGAGTGTTATTGGAGTTTGGAAACAAGAAGCGTGGGATCAAGGGGACAACGTCAGCAAGAATCCGGAGGACGATCCCGATATCGTCCTCAAATGAAAGACGTGGCGATTGATCCCTACTCGCCGAAGCAGAAGGACTCGTTTACGCCAACACGCCTGCAGTGACGCTTGTAGACTCCCTCGGAAGAACCTAACAAGGCCATAGCAGACAACGGCACGGACGCCACAACCGGCCAAAAACAGCTCATCGTAAACAAAAGCGTATTATCCGCCACCGGAATGTGCTCGAGGTTATCGATCGAAGCAGAGGTCCGCTCTGACCAACCTCGCGCACGATCTGCTCGGAAACGTGTTGCGCTCCAAGTCAATTGATAGCGGGGAAGAGCGGGCCTTCAAGGATATCAACGGCGCGGCGTTGATTAGCTGGACGGGTCGAACCGATATTGGCAAGATCACGCAGAAGTACGACCAGCTCCGACGGGCCGACGGAGGAGCTCGTCGATGGTGCGGTGATGAAGCGCTTTGTTTACGGCGATACCGGAGACGTTCCGACGGACGAAGAGCAACTCCGTGGGAGACTCTACATCGCCTATGACCAGGCTGGTACCGTTAAGTATAAGTACGACTTCAGAAGGCCTTGCCCTAGAGAGTGAAAGAAAGTTGGTGAAGGATTTCACGAAACAAGCAGACTGGAGCAACGACGTCCAGCTGGACGACAACACGTGGTTACAAGCCTCAACATACGATGCTCTCGGAAGGGCCATTACCAAGACTAAAGAGGGAAAATATATAAGCACTTTCCAATACGACGACCGGGGCATCCTGGAGACTGTGGACGCCGGTCCAGATTCCGCTGCAACGGTGAAGAGCATGGTGTACAATGAGCGAGGCAGATCACGAACATGGATCTGGGGAATGGGTGCACTACCAAGTTTACTTATGACCCTAAACATTCGAGCTTTCGCGCAAGCAGACTCTTATGTTAAGAACAAAAATACTACGATCCAAGATCTGAACTACGAGTACGATGCCCTGAGCAAGTGACCAAAGTCACCGACAAGGCCGATCAGGATATTTATTTCCGCGGTTCGGTCGCGAAGCCCGTTTCCGAATACACTTACGATGCTATCGGAAGATTGGTACAAGCTACTGGCCGCGAAAATGTGAGCGAGGATGAAAAATCGAAGACCTCGAATGGAAAGTCGAACCCTCAGGCAATCGTGAACTATACTGAAACGTACACCTACGACACCGAAGGCAATACGACTCTGCTGGAGCATGACATCCTCGATCGGAAGACATCCAAGTGGACATCTGTCTACGAGTACTTTGACGGGTGTAACCGCTGCGCTCCTACACGGGTAAGGAAAACGGCAGGACTGAAGTTACGTGATGGTCCGGCGGAGCAAAGGGTCTGCCTGACAAGGTGGGCAAAGTGAAAACATTAAAGTGGGCATATGACAATCAGCTAGCGGCATCCTCAGCGCAAGATGACACCGCTGGCGGACAAACGGTGTGGACGTACTACCGATATGACTACAAAGGGCAACGTGTTCTCAAAGCGAGCGAGCTTGAAGCTGGCTCTGGCAATACGAAGTTCAAGGCGACGTGTATCTGGGTAGTAGCCACGACTGCTACATGAAAAACAATAAGGACGGTTGGGATACCGCTCTGCGATCTCTTCACGTTAATGCCGGTTTCCGAGTCGCGACGGTGGAACTCGGCGGCAGCATATCAGGCTCACTCGTACGTACAAGATTTCGGACGCGCAAGACTTTGTGAACTGGAGTTAGGCGCGGACGGTAATGTCGTTTATAGGAAGAACATACTCCATACGGGACGCTGACTTGCGGAGATCCGGAGGGCGGAGGATCCGATCAGGCGCCGAAGCGGTATCGATTCGCGCATCGCGATAGGGACAACGAAACAGGCCTCTATTACTCGTTGCATCGGTACCTGGTACCCGGCATCGGGAGGTGCTGACGCCTGACCCAATCGGTATCGCCGGTGGCTCGTTGAACGTGTACTGTTATGTAAACAACGACCCGGTTAATCACTCCGACAGCAACGGTTTACAGCCGCAAGATACGGACCCAACTCCGACGCCGAGCCGAAAGAGGCCACATGGCGACGCCCGCCGCGATCAACCGGACGAAGGCCCTACGGCCCAAAGAGGGAGCGGGACAATAGAGAGGACGAACGACGTCTTGTAGAGCGCTGGACGCGTGAGTTCGGAGAGCGTATGCATTTTTTGGAGGAGGCGGGAACCACAGGAACCGTACGTTGACGCCCCGAGCGTGAATGGCAATCGCCTGATGCGCTCTGCACTCGAAGATTCGCAGGGCGCCCTCTTTGGAAGAGCTGCACACGTACGGGTACGGTCAGACCGACAATAGCCAAATAATGGTTGTTTCAGAGCGATTAACGGGTGGAAGGGGCCGAGGGCTTCCTTTCTCACGGTACCGATATAGCCCCGACGGCAGACCCACCATTACGGGCGTCATCAACGGCCAGTTCGGAATACATGCAGCAGAGACGTCGCCAGACAGCAAGCGCTCCCAGCGCTAGCAGGACCGAGGGCCAAGGCACCGGTAGGGAATTCACCATGCTTTCGTGCATGTCCATCTCTTCCGGGCGGCAGAGGAGTTCTCGCGCGTCCTAGGCGACGAAGTGAGAGGACTCACGAGTAACGTCGATACATGCGGGGCAATTTACTCGGCTACGCCATCCCTATGCTACAAGTAGGACCCGTTCATGAAATAAGCAGGAGAGCCCTGTTAGATACTATCGTGCAGCCGGGTGGCATGCAATCTTGACCGGCAATGGCGAGAGAACCGTTAGGGGAATGCCTCGTATGGAGGTAGATGTGGACCGGATGACCCGATGGAAGGACCACCCAACAAATACTTTCATGCTTGGAGGCCGGCGGTGGACTTCAACTACACGATGGCGTTAGTGCAGACAGGTTGGCCGCGTTGTGGAAGTAGATCAATCAGCTGCGGTAAAGAGGCGACGGGTTTCCACACACGCACTATGTAACGGTCGCATGGGACCGTCGGATTCCCTAGGAAACGACCTTATATGATTATATAGAATGATTAATAACGATTCACGAATACATTCTCATATTCTTCCTTCAGATGACCGACGGGATTTTATAGCCCAATGCAATTTGCTAGATCAGTGAGAAACTATAGTGTGGAAGAATAACGTGTCTTGATTATCTGTTTTGTTCCAAGGAAAGGCTAATGACCAACCCAGTTAGTGGTGCTCTGGGAAGGCTGAAAATATCATCTTCAGTGATGTTAGGCACACCGTCATGAGGCTCTAAAGCGACGAACTTTTATCGTAGGTGGGGGGTTTATAATTTAGGAAAAAGGATCACCGAATATGAATGGATGAAGGAGAAGACAGAAAGAAGGGGTCGGCCATGCTAGACTTTAACGACCGTGGGACCATAAAAACCGTAAAATCAGTATAGATATTTTTAGAGTTGATATCTAAATTTAGGTGACCCGATGCATTACTGCTCCATGGGCATTTTGTTCGGAGGATCTTCGAGTCAGGGTCGCCTTGAAGATGCCCGAAGTTTACCCCATCGTTCCAAATGCCAGAATAAGAAAGGTGAAATCATGACCATCATGGATACATCCCTTTCTTCTCATACATTACTGGTATATGGTATTTAGCCAGGGATGGAGCCGGATTCGAACATCATCTGTGAGGGGAGGCACAAGCCAAACCAACATCAAGTACGACCCATTTCAAACTAGCAATGGCGGAACAGGCTTAGCCTGGCTCCTCCCGTCCTGTGTCATTAGGTTGATATGATCTTCTTACATGTAAGTAACAGCATTTGTTAGATAGAGGCCAGGGTGCTCCGTGTGCAACGGCGCTCTTGAAAGCATATAACCAGATGGACGTTTAAATAAAATAAAATAAAATAAAATGGTATTTAGCCAGAGTGCGCAAGCGTCGGTAAACTACTCTAACTCAAGGCATTCTTCCATCCCGAAACAGCGCTTCTCTTCAGGCCACCAGCATCCACGTTTCGCCCTCACAGCTAGAAGGAGATGGTGTTTCGGGATTCCACGCCATTAGGCAATGGCAAACTGACAAAGAGTACTTCTTGAATTCGAACAAGCATCTCTCTGAGCGATATAATTCCCACGTCTGGGGAAGGTACGCAAAACGTCTGGCGTGAGGTGTCCTGGATTCTTTTCTAGTGCGAGGTCCACCCCTGCTGGTTGCCTGTCTATACCGTCGGCAGTAGCCTTCGCCTGAACTAAAGACATTCGAGAGCCAGGATCATATATATCTCCAGATTCCCATAATGATATGAGCTACTCCGGGCTTGCGAATGTCCTCGTATGTTTATGTATCCCCCACAGCTTGCACGACCCTAGGCATCGTCGCCTCACTATAATCGAGGTTAAACACACACTACGAGACTTCTGGCTTATTATTATTTACCTTTTTATAAGTTGGCAAAGACACCATTTATCATCGCAATGATTAAGGATTACCAGCTTGTAGTAAGGTTCCTTGATACGCTATATTTCAACGCCGTTGCTAGAAATTTCCCTAAGAATGTTTGTCCAGATGCGCTGGAGACTATTCCCATTTTAACTCAACAGGCTTTCCAGTGGACAACATTGTCCATAACCTTCTGCCTCGTTAACCTCCGCCTCTACTTCCGTATCTACCTTCGCAGGATATGCACTGGTCCGACGTCTTCGTCTCCCTTGCTTGGTTATTCTCCTCGCCTTCTCCATACAGATGACCCTCCTATGGAGACTAGGTGGCTCGACAACTCCGTCGGTCCTCCTTCGCCTGAAACCCTTGCCTCGGTAAATTTCAAGAAGGCTTGAAAGTGAATTACGCCATCGGGACGATGTACTTTCTGGCGCTATACCTCGTCAAATTATCCATGCTGTGCTTCTACGACGAATTGATCAATAAACACCTGATGCGCAAAACGTGGGTCGCGCTACGCTTGCTCGCGGTGTTGGTCGTCGCCAGCTGGCTATTCTCCGTCTGCGAGTTTTTATTTTATTGCAAAAATATCAGCGATAATTGGTCCATAAACCCGGACAACAAATGTCTCGGTGCAGGCTTCGACGTCAGGATATCCGGCGTCATGGAAGCCTTCCATCTCCTCACCGATTTACTGATATATCTCTTTCCCAACGCTAGTATGCGGCGACTAACCTCCCCAAGCGACAGAAGGTGCGTGGGTATACTGTTTTTTATCGGGTTTATCACGGTCGCAAACGGGTTTGTTTATTTTTCGCTGAGCTTTTTCGCGCCGAAAGCGGGATTGTGGGCGGATTTCGCGGCGGTGTGGAGCAGACGTGTAGTATTACGATCGCGTGCTGTCCGGCGTTCAAGGCGCTTATTATGACGAAGGTACGACCGGAGTTTAGGCACTTCTGGCGGCATGGGAGGAGATTTTGGAGGCGGTGTCCGGAGGATGGTGAAGGTGGGGCGAATGTGGTTGTGAGAAGCCCGCTTAGTGGACAGACGCAGGCGAACCACGCTAGAGAAATAATCTCGATCGGAAGAACGGTGCAGACGATAGTGGCGTTGCTCTCAGCGATCTAAGCTCTATAGCACTCTAAGATCCAATCAAAGCCTACGCTATCATCGTTAAGAAGTGATATGGATGTAAGGGTAGTCCAAAGCTTTTGTGTGCTCAGATGTTCAGGATAGCGGATCAGTCAATGCTGACGTCGCCTACCATTTGCAGTCCTCAGATGGCATACAAAGCCGGCAATGATGCTGCTGAGGTTCCACTATCCAGCATAAACAATGGAACACGGGGTGAAGGCTTATACGTTTCTGAACAGCTGCAAAGAGTGGGGAGCAAAGGTTCGAGCAAGACAGATGATTCTGTGAGAGGCAAGACTTTCTTCCTTTGGTAATGACTTCAGGAGTTATGGTTAAATGTTTTAAAACGTTTTCTTTTTTATATATTACTCTTTTCTGTCTTTGCAGTATATTTCGTTATTGTACAGCCGTGATTGCATATTATACAGTTGTATATGGAAAAAAGTCTGAATCAAGGAAATAAGGAAATGCGGAGTAACTAGTACACGATAGAAGACTTTTGTGATGTTTACGCCAGCCATAAAGAATGAAGGAAATTTTCTAGCCGTTGCTCTTATACAAAGAAACCGAACGCCGAGGCGAATAGATGTAATGAAAACGGGACATGATTTATGATGATACAACAAAGGAAGTGTTAAACTCCGAAAAAAAAAAAAAAAGAGAGAGAGAAAGGTTAAAAGTGGACATTGATGTTGAAGATCGTGTTCAAACCATATCTTTGCTGCTCCGAGCGCTAAAGTCGCTAATGGTCGGTGGGATCATTAACGTGACCCGCTCCGTCTCCGGTCGGCTATGTGCTCCAACAGGAAGCTTTATGCCCTCCTCCAGGCATAGCTCGTTAACAGCACCGTACCACGCAAGCGCCGCGACGATGACCATACACACTCCGTTCGTCCTCGTCAACGCACTCCTCGCAATATCGTTATCAACCATGTCGCTGATGGTGCCAAGCACTCCCAGCACACACACGGCCCCTAGCGTCAGCGTTAGCAGCCTGGACCCGTTTCGTAGCACGAACGCGGCGATGTACGTCAGCGTAATACTAAAAAGCGTGAAACCAGCGTCGATGGCGACCTGTTGGTGGCGTACTTCCGCGGCGGAGGAGTACGCGGCGTATAAACCCGCGTCCGTCGTCGATACGACCGACTGTGTACGTGTTGTCGTCACGGAACCGTGGAGAGGAACATGCAGAAGGCCGGCCGAGCCACATCGCGCCGAAAGATGCGAAGGTGGCGCCGGAGAAGTTGTTACCGGCGGCGTGCTCCATGAAGCGACGATGAACTGGACGGCGCCGCCGTAGATGAAGGCCACGCCGCTATGGTGTTGCGGGAGTCGAGGGGCCATACTATGTTCTGGATGGCGGAGATGAAAGTTGTTACGGCGAAGGCGAAGAGGCCGAGGGAGCACGGGTTCGAGCGCCGCCGGGGGCTTCAGTAAGAGGGTAGTGGGGGTATGGAGAAGGGAGGACATCCCGTACCGGGATGGGGTGTGGTAGAGACGACGGGAGGGAAGCTGGTTTTGCCATTGGAAGCTGTTAGTGAAATGATATAAGAATGGCTATACGGGTTTTCATTTTTATGACGTTGGAGAGAGATAATCCAGGAGAAACCCATTTTTCTTTAACACCATAGTCATATTATAGATTATTTATGCTAGAGGCCTTGATACATCTCAACGATACATGCGCTGTTGCAGAACATGTGATATGAAAGTTTTCTCTGTCTAAGACAGTTGGTTCTTCAGGATCGTGGTTGAATGGCGAAAACAATCAGTAAATAAAAACAAGCTCACCTCCGAAATCCGCGCAATGCTTCTCCATTCGACGATATAGGTTCGAGATATTAAGCGCTACTTAAAATTGTGATCTGGTTAGTTCGAATTTTTCGCAAACGAGGGCTTTTCGATCGTATATGAATTGTATATTGTCCAATGTCGTTGGAAATTGTGTCTTATCCACTGATGAATAGCATGGTTTACTAAATAAATGTGTGTGGGAAACCAGCTCGCCTTCTTATACTCAAAAAAGGTCTCACGGTTGTATGGAACACGATATAGAAATTTTCTCCACCTTAAAGGAGCCTACAATTTCCATTATTGAAACATACGATATAGAAGTGACTAGAGCCTTAAAAAAAACAGAGCGGAAAGACTGGACTGAACATGGGTGCCACATTATTGGCTGGTTTGGGACACTTCTGAGGTCCCGAGTTATCCCCTGGCTAGTGGCGTTGTGTACCCTGTCGTCTCCAATGCGTGGGAAAACTTTTGAAGCACTGCCTCCGTTGAAACTTCCTCCACGAATCACGTCCTCCGCCGATATTGAAATATCTCTAGAATATCCCCAGAGTCAGGTTATACTAAGCTCTCGACTCGAAGCTCGTCTATCTTGGAAGATTATCCTTTGCAGATCCCGAAATCCGGACGAGTAAAGCTGGAGATTTCATGGGAACCATGGCTAATGTGCTCATGGACTTTATGTTTGCTTAATGCACTCAATCATGGAAGTCTTGGTTTTCCTTGGACCTTGGGCTGGATAAGTTCACTGACGTTGCATAAGTGTGATAGAGCAGAATACGATATATCAGACGATTACCCTTGTTATCTCGAGGTAATTTTTCCCTGTTTTTGGGCTCGACCAGGGTGCTTAGGAAGCTCGACTGGTCTAGGGTTGATGTGGCTCCATCGTGGCAGCCGGGGATTCAATATACGGACATTGTTTCCATACATTCCTTGAGATTGTGACTATGGTTGAGCGTGCATAAGGCTGTCTCTTTCTCCGTATGGACTTTGTTGTAGGACCGAAATAGCATGCTGAGATTTGCGAAAACACCGAAGAAAGAGGCAGGCAAGTAGGAGAATAGAATTCCCAAAAAACATTGGACGAATTTTACAGCAATCCGTAGCAGCCGAAGTCCGATATTGGTTAATTACAGATGGACAAATTTGCGCCTGCATGCAGGCGGGAAAATTCTCCTCTCGGGGCCTTACTAGGCTGTCCAGACTCCAAACTTTACATTACAGCCGAAGACAAAAGGTCTCCCAATTGGGGGCTATTAACGTGTGCCGACTATGCGAGGATGTCAAAATAAGCTTAATAGGAGGCGTCGGAATTGGCCGATAGCCAGTATTATCGTTACGTAAAGAATAGTACGGAGGACCCACCAACGAGCTCCCTCGCACCAGCAAAATTGCAAAGGGAGAGGAAATCCGATCCCCTTTTTCTCCAACGATTAATAAACCGTGGCTCTCTTGCAAATGAAAAATTTTTTTCCTGCTATCCTGCTATAAGTCTTAGAGCTGGTTTGTATTTCTCTTCTTGGGGGTATTTAGCTTTGCCCGATTCTTCAGGGGTAAGCGAGGCACGGCTTGTCAAAGCCTAGCCGCAATGAGAGGTAACCCGAGTAATAACTATTCGTCAATTCTCTCAGCGCGAGACCTGTTAGATATATCTTGCGAGCTCAAAAGACATGCAAGCTATAGCATCCTTTTCGAGTTTCAGCTTAGAAAGAAGCCTGTCGTTGAATGATAGGATCGAATGCCGTAATCGTTGCTATACATGACGATAATACCCCGGAACATCGAGCCCACAGAAGTACCGCTTTCGCGAGTATAGTTTTCCGACGTGTTTCTTCTTGAGATTTTATTATATTCCGTGTAATGATCGCTCCAGGCATCATAGTCCTCGTGAAAGGAAAAATTCTGACGAACTGATGACACCACCCACATTACGCCGCGCCCGTCGTAATGCAAGACCGGCGATCACGGCTTTGGAATCAGAAGAACCCATTGTTATCATGCTAGACGCTAAGGCGCTCGTAGATGAAGAATTAGCGCAGACGAGATCCGCAACGGCACTAGATAAAAGTAAAACAGGTGAAATCGTGCCTGTACTTCGCTCATGAACTTACTGCCACAGAACCCAAAAAGCTAGTATTAGTCCATCGTGATAACTTATACCTTGACTATCTAAAAAAAAAAAAGAAATACTAGTAGTAATCTTATCTACAATCTTAATAACATGCTTATAATATGGGCAAACTTGGTCTACACCCCCCCCCCCCCGGCGCCTTCCTCTTCTTTCTGCATCATGGGAACTTGGAAATTCTCCAGATTTCTTCTCATGATCTCTTTGTATCTAGAATGTCCTACTAGACGTAGTATTCCATTATATATTTCACGGAATATATCATTGCTCGCAGGCACGTCTCCTTTCTTTCTTGCCACCTTTTTTGTTTTTGTTCTTTTGCTTTCTTTCTTTTTTTTTTTTTTGATATTCCTGCCCTTATGATACTGGAAAGCTCGCCCGGGACGCAATACAACCAGCGACGGCTAGTACCCCCGTAGCCTTCGCTAAGGAGTTTGCCTAAGGAGCAGCAGGACTAGGGATGATAGGGGCGGCTGCGCCCGCATACGAGGAGTTTGCCATCCGACAAGGCTCACGGTTGCTTTCAAGGCAGATCGCGGCCGGCAGCGCCAGGTTAAGTAAAAGCCTGTTGTCGGGGTGCAGTGTAGTCACTATGAAAGCAACACACTGTATAATGGATAGTATAATGTAGTAATAGTAAATAGGAGTAAAATCGAGTAGTATTCAACTGACTATCCTCCTCCGAAGGAGGAGGGAGAACTAGTTTCTTTATATACACAACTTTTTAACAGAGCTAGAGGGCATCGCGTGCGTCCTGCTAGGCCGCACCTTCCCGCGTGCCCTTGACGCCAAAACACGTGCTCTCTTTCTGCACGACGACACTGTCCGCAGTCTTCAAGAAAGCTGGAGGCTTCCGGGCTAAAGGAGCCCTCAAACATTCGCTTGCGGCCAGTGGTTTGCAAAGAGAACTAGCCTCGATGGCCATGGAATTCCGGGCTCGGACGCCAGGACGCTCTATCACACAGGCCGGGAGATCCCTCGCTTGTTTTAGCCAGGTCTTACATAAGCCTGTCTATATACGTGGCTATAAATTTGCCCTGGAAGGTGCGGTAAATGACTATGGGATTGCTTATTCTCTTGGGCATGGCCTCGGCTTTGTCAGAGGAAAGGCGGTGGAATCACTGGAGAACAACGAGTTGAAGGTACTGTTCAACTAATACTTGCACACAGCAACCAGAGTGTAACGCTTGTATATTATTTTATTTTCATTTTTATTTTTCAACGTCTGTACATTATATACGCACTCAGCCAGCTACAATAATATTTCGAATGTGACTTCTTCATGAGCCGTTTGGTCCGAGTTCGAGTTGCCACAACAGATATAGAGATCAGTATATCCCCATTAAGTATACACCCATCCTGCAGCCGCTCTCTCCGCCAACGACTACTAATACTTGAACTACTAATACTTGATTGTCAGCATGTCGGAGTACTGTATCACTTTGCTATTCTATCCCAATAACTGAACCGTACGTTAGTTAACCTCCAGTTCTCAAGGAAGACCACCTGTAATAATATAGCGACGTAGGTATTGATGGTATGCACTGACCGCTTGACTACTGTAAAGGAGCATTTGTTCACTGTGGATCAATTAATTGCTGATGCGCATATTCTCATGGCTCTGAGTGCAGCCTCGGGAACTACTAGTAGCCGTACGCTATAACATTGACGCTCCTAGGTGCTGCTAGTTTTCTAGGAGTTCGAGATGGCGCAATGAGAAACTCAACTCGCGATTAAACCCATCCGCCCACCACCATCGATCAATTATAGCACCGAGATTATCCCTATAGCTATCGAAGCTTATAACTAAGTTCCGAAGGCGGACATTAAATAATATATAGGTAAATACATTACCACCGAGTCTCAAAGCCATCGAACAAGTCGGACGCAGCTTGCTACCGAGTGACGTTACGTATATTTTTTCCAGCATTTACAGCATCATCTTCTTCAGTTAGTTAGTCGGTTATGTAATCCTGTCGAAGCTTATTATGATGCTTATCTTATCTCAAATGGCATCCCGGCAGGGAAGCTGGATGACACCCATACCTTTCGCTCTTGACAGGATTCACTAAGTTGAAAAGTAGTCATGTAAGGAGACTTATGAAACCGTCTCCAGATAACGGCAAGAGAAAGGTTTGTGTGACGCAGGATTCGAAGTTCTCATCCCGTCTCGCCCTACAAAAACTTGATGATTCCCAGATTTCCTACAATTCTGAGAACCATCTATATTTCTCATTATCCCTAGGTTAGTCGCGTGTCACGAACGATGGGAGACTCCCTATGAACCTTCACGCCGTCGCTCGAAGACGCAGAAGCCATTGCTGACCTTGGTGAAAGGCCTTAGCACATAATGCATCCATGCTCGCGGGGTATCCGCGCCTACCTACCGGCGAATACCACCCCCGCGTCCGCGAAATGCGGATGGATCGAACCCGTAAAATGATACTCAACGAAAGGTGCCTCTGCCGCGCCGTTGCGAACGGCAATAAAATCGTCGCATTCACGGGGTTTATCAAACCGAAGACCGAAGATGCGCCTGATACCAATCTCGCGGGCGCCGATGGGCCGCCGGAAGATATCGGGGAGTATACGAATTGAGAGCTGTTGGCGCCGGTCTGGAAGGAGGAGAAAGAGAAGAAGGAGACGCAATGGGAGTCGAGGAGAATTATTACTGTAATATCCCCAGGTTATGTTAGGATGATTTTTCTATTATTCAGGGGTGAATGAACAATTTGAATGGTTGTCAGGGCCTTGATGACGGATCCGGACTACGGTCGCGAGGGCTTGCGACTGCCTGATGAAACGGGGCCTTGAGCTTGCAGAGACGGAAGGTAGGGATATGTACGTTGAAGCGGCGAGGTCGGGCGCCATTGTACAGGAAACTAGGTTGCGAGGAGGTTGGCGAAGTATTGGCTTTAGGTGGGAAATACCGGATCGCGCTGTTCGTAAAACGAGCATCCAACAGAGATGGCGAATAATTGGACAATGTTACCGGTGCGTTTTCGAAAACCAGAAATTGTTACATTTATTCCTACTAGTACGTTAACTCGCAACCAGGAATGCTTCTTAGTTTCTGCTCTCACTTGGATAGAAACATTTCGTTGGAGTTTTGCGAATCATCCCGGATACCGTAATCTCATTGTTCATTTCACATATTTAAGCAGTCTTTCCAAATAGAAAGCCATCCGTATGTTTTCATGTGCAATAATCGTAATATACACCTGCATATACATTAAGAAGTTTATAGTTCAAGCACTATTCACTCTAAACAATCCAATGTCTGGCTGAATATTTGACAACCATGCCCTCCCGGTACGTGCCTCGTGAGAAAACCGACCGCATACATTCGCTACTATGTCGTAATATGCATTATCTCGGCCTCCTGTGGCCTCAAACGGCACATCGCTTCTGCCAACTCTTTCTCGATATTACGCGCATCTTCCCACTCAGCGTCGTCGCTCTTCGTAGGGTCCAAGGTTTCCGTCCTATTGGTGGCGATCCTAAACGCCGTTTGACCGTCCAGGTCTAACGCGAAAGGGTCCGCTCCGTGATGTATAAGTAACCAAACGCCATAAGACCACCCGGTATGAGCGCAATAGTGCAAGGCAGTCCTCCTCTCCATGCGGAACGTTGACATCAACCCCGCGTTTTATGAGCCGTTGCGCGAAATCACGACGATCGTGCTTTATCGCCCAAATAAGCGGCGTGCCGCCAATTACACTATCGGTCTCGTTCGGGTTAGCGCCAGCCTTGAGGAGGAGTTCCGCAACTTCGAAGTTGTCCATAGAACAGCTAGCAGCAAGGGATGATCGCTCAAGACATTCGGCAATTCGACTTTGACTTATATCTTTGACGAGAAGCTCGATGACTTTGAATGTCAGGGTACTTGAATTGTCTCGCGGTGTGATCTCTTCAAGTTCATCATCGGAAGCGCTTCCCGTATAATGAAAACTGGAAATGAGGACACTGATTTTTCCATGACAACGCGGTCTTGATTCCTGCTGAAGATGGAAGTTGCGGCGCCCATTTACGGGCACAATCGAAGTTAAAAATGGTTCCGAACTCACGCTGCGTCTTCTTAACGCTTCCTGGAAATAACTCGTCTCAAATCCTGATCGACATGGTTAGATTAGTAGTTCAATTATGCGCGTATCGTCAATGACGGCGGCATAACAATTCAGAGTGAATGCATGGCAGAGAAGATTTCTTATACATCTGTCTCGCTTATCAATTCCCGACTCGATAAACCAACGGAGCAAAATCTCGTATTTCGACTCCAAGCCGTTTCGAGATTAAATCCGGCTTCCAAAAGAGTTCCCCGCCAGAGTGAGCTTCTTGAGCCAATATGGTCGTTAATCGCGATAGAGATCCAGAATCGGGGTTCCTAATCAGCCGCTCACGCAGGTGGAAGTTTAAGCATATTTTACCCTTCTTATCCATCCGATACTGATCAGGCCTAGGTAGGCCGGCTGCGGCAAGAATCCCGCGATTTGGGCACTCTGGTCTGTTAAACGCGGATCCGAAGCGCATCCGCCATGATACCAAAGCCATCTGCATCAGCCGGTAAGGTGAGACGGTTGAGAATGGAAACTTCATACCGCGAGGGGAGGTGTCCAATATCAGCCCTAAGACCTCGGGAAATTTCCCTTCTTCAAATTCGGCAACGAGAAAAGCCTGGAAAAGAGCGTTCAGGGTTTCTATATAACTTTCGACGTGCGCAAGCCGTGTATAAGATTTTGGTAGCATCTTCCGAATAGTTAAAACTCCGGGCCTAAAGCCAGCGCCTTCATGCTAGGGATAATTTTGTCGAATGTCTTTAGTGCGAAAACGCGGTCGACCACGCGGTTTGCATCAGCGCCGACTTTTAAGAACTTTCGACCATCTCTACTTGACGCGAGGCTGCGGCTTGGAGTAAAAACTTATCGTATTGCGATGTTCTAAATTCAGTATTTTGACTAAGGGTTCGAAGGCCAAGGAGACGATTTACTACGAAGACGTTTCCTCTGTCTATCGCACTTTTCATAACAGTCTCGCAACTGGACAATGGATCAGCGACCTCATAGTAGAAAGTACCTGCTGTAGGTCACTATTTGTGCCGCGCTCATTGAGTAGATCGTAAAAAATGTCCTCAACCTTTGTAAGCTCCTTTGGACTTATGAATGCATTGTGTGTGTATGCCGAACGGACTCGGACCTTGAACTTGCTCCAAATTTCATAACTTAATTGATATTTCCGAGAATAAGCAGCCCAGATCCAGGAGGGGAGAGGACCCGGGTCTAACGCATCTTTGTCCCAGAATGACTTCTCTAGGAGATACCGTGCAAGACGTCGTACCGCGGCTGCCATACAAATTGTAGCGCATCCCCGACGTCGGAAAAATGGCGGCTTTGCAATGAGACAATATCGCTGATTTGCAAACTGCTATAGAAAAGATGTAGCAAAGCTAAATTTCCATTCTCCAAAGCGTATCGGCACATGTCAGTTCTTCCTCTGAGTAGAGAAATTTCCAGGGAGTTGGAGAAAGGATGGACCACCGGTGCCACTAGCAATCTTCTTAAACGTGGCAAAAGCTGGGACCCCGGCATATGGGACCAAATCCTCTGCCAGACCTTTAGAATGCCAGATCCAATTTTCTTTGACGTATTCCAGCAGTAAGTATTTCGAACTCAGTTTATCTGAAAAGTCCTCTTGACTTGCACCGTGAGATTGAAACTCAATCCGGACTGTTCCGGCTGGGTGGCTCTCCAGGACGAGAAAAAACTTGAGCTAAAGCGCCATACGGATCCTAGTGTTGAATGCGGTCCAAGAAGAAGTGGCACCCAGGTATCTTTGTTTGTGACCCCCAACATTGCCTTCTGCATCGCGAGATTATCTTCCTTCCGCCGTGTAAGCTGGGTCTCGAAGTCCGAGAACGTCAAGTATGTGAGACAAATTACCCCGAGACGGCGATCTATGTCTCCTAAGGTCTTCCAGAAAAAGCTCCCTTTGAGCTGCGGAGTGTTAATATCTGGTAGTGCCGACGACTCATCTGTCAGATATTTCTTTACGGTGAGTGTGCAAATTGAGCTGTACGATCTAACTCGTTTATTTCACCAGATTTCCACAGTTATGCACATTTTAACGTAGTCTGGGATACTCGACAGTCGGTATGACTTGTGATTCGGGCTGTAAAGCCACAGCTTCTGCGAGTTCGTCCAACGTGAGGGGGCGCTTTGCGCCCGCAATCCAGGTAAATATACGGCGTGCGATATCAGGTATTTTTTCCTTGGTAATGTGCTCCAGTATACGTTGATATGTCTCGTCTAATCGCGCGGTAGAGAGTTGAGGAGTCGCGGATGTCTCCCTCGTTATCCTGCCGACAGATGTCTTGTACCTGAAGTCTACCCAAAGAACCTAGCATGGTAGCGGTAGTCAATTTAAAATCTAATAATAATTGCGTTTCAATTCTCTATCTTGTTTCGTACTTACATTCCTTCAGATCTTTTCTCCAACGCTTCTTTTATATCTTCCATAGTCGAGTGGCTTAGCTTGACAATTTGCTGCATCTCAACTGCTTCTGCTAATTTTCTGTCGATAAAGCCGGCTATGTCTGCTCTTTTTTAATTCGATCCAGTTTGAATCCACACAACCCGTATTATCTTACTGACGTCCAGATTCGTTCGGGTCGCGAAGTAAATTTTAATTTCTGTTGGTGTTGAGTACCAAATGTTTTTGAAAAAGGAGATGATGCTGGATTGAACCGGGACCTGACATTCGTCCAAACCATCCAGCAGAATGAATATTTCGTTGTTCATTAATCAAGACTTTAGAAGCGTTGTTAATTGCACAAGTGATGGCTTCGCAACCAATCCAGAGCACATTTCGTCAACAAGTTGCCCTCGTTTTTGCGCTCCACGGTTCCTGTACTGCTAGATCTGCTTAGCTAGACTTGCAATAATCGATTTGTTCTAGGGATTCGACTTCCGTATACGAGCAGAAAAAGTAACATATCATTGTATCTTTGCGTTCGCGTTCAAGAGATGGTCCAGGATGCTTGTTGTGAGGACCGACTTTCCCGCGCCAGCTATAAGACTACTCATTAATCACTGCGCGCCTCGCCCCAACCTGTAAGGAAATGAGAACCACTACGAATTCCGTGACACCAAAAGGCTTGCGACAGTGTACTGCTTTTCCAGTTCTTTAACCTGGGCATTGTCTACAAACCAAGAGATAGCTTCCGGCCTCTCGCCGATCCGTTTCTTCCTTGTTACGTAGAAACACCGATGTATGATCATACGATGTTATTTTTACCAAGCAGACCTCGCGTTGCAAACCTAGACCGCAACCAGTTAATAAATGCCGTTACACTCATCGAGAATTTTACGACTCATGCATAGCGATGTAACAACTACGTACGCCCGTTCTTGAATCTCACTGCGCTTTTTCATCTGTTCCCACTGCAAGATTTCGTATAATCGATGAGGTCTCCTCTGTGCCGGTAAAGCGCTGCTTCCTGCCGCTCCTGCCTTGCGTCCTTCTCCGAAAGCGATTCGGACCTCCAAATCAATTGCATCCCTCTGCAAGGTCAATCGCGATTCGATATCCTTAAACTCGGCTTTGAAGGGTTTCCATATTTGCATCCTAACTGCTTGAGACCTGTTATGACGATATGCGTAAGCGCAATGAGCACTCTTCGAACTTAATAGACCGGATCCGTGCCTTACATGACTTCTCAAGAACTTCACCACCTCCGAACAGAAGTTGACCGGTAGCGAAGAATGCACAAGTTGCCTGCTGCAACCCTGTCGATGATGGAAAGATTCTGTAGCTGATCGATGCGAGGCAGACGTTGCCCACGCTTTCAGAACATCTCCGAGATCTTCTCGAAGTAATCGTTATAGTTATAGAGGATCTTTTTTTTTTTTTTTTTTTTTTTTTTTTTTTTTTCGTTAAAACGAACGTATTCAATTAGGATAATCGCTAATGAACAAAATTAGTACGAGCCCCAGGGAAATATCTGACCCATTATCACTGTTTCACCCCTCCCCAAACCAGGCCGGCGACATCCGGATTCGCTTGGATGAAGGTCTCAATGACGCCAAGAACTGCTGCACGAATTCCAAGAAAGTGGAAGCGTCGTCCCAGCGAGCGCATTTTCTTCGTCGCGCCGACCGCGTCAATGTGAGCCGTAAAAAGCGATGACATCCTGATGCGTCGGTGTTGCGTATTCAGTACCTGCTTGTCCTTCGCGTCGAGAACGTGCAAGAACTCGGCAATTGCTTTTTGCAGTTCGTATGCCATTTCCGAGTGATAATTTCTCTGGTTAATGATCCTAGTACAATTCAAGGGGATGAATTTCCTTTATAAGCTCGCGATCACGATACGGGAGATGGGACTGTTTTGATGTTTCCGTTGTAAACTAGAACGAAGCGGCGGCGATGGTTACATTTCAAGTTTCACGACCGCGAGTTTTTGATTGGACCAGCAAAAAGGCTCAGCCACACGAGCTCTTCTTCCGCCATTTGTTAGAAGGCGTCAATAATGTATAGAATTCCCGGAACTTGAAGCAGGATTCTAATTCTAGGGATTCTAATCTTCTCCCTTAACTGTTTCTCTTCGTACATGGGACTTAGAGAGGAGTAGCGATTCCGAGAAAGCGGAGTGTAGATTCAATTTTTCCGAAGAAGGCTTGATTCGCGACTCTTGAAGGATTCAATCGCCCTCAGGTGACGATCGTGAAGCTTGTCGAGTGGCAATGGTCGTGCAAATCCCTGGATCGGCAGCAGATGGCCGTGTTTCAGCTAATACTGACGAGGAAAACCACGCCACGACTTCCAAGATCACGATGGGTCCCAACCTGTGCATTAGGTGAAGAAGCATGACATTCGCTGCAGCATCCACATGCCTGAAAAGCTTAGGATCGGTTTCAGCGGACAAAAACCTGAAAAACAAATCGAAAATGGCTGGTAAGGTAGTAGTTTAAAGCTCCATCCCGGCTCGTCTCATGCTTGATACTTACTTGGGCTTTTTTTATCCTGCTCTTCCGCTTTCTTTTCTGAACCGACAAGGATGATTTTTTAGGTTTTATTGTTCCATCGTGGTCTAGTCTTAGCTAACTTCTCAGGTGGAAGGAAACACAAGATCGAAGTCCCCCCC
>AZLU01000016.1:0-103513 GCA_002224055.1 Pezizomycotina sp. ARF18 | reverse complement strand
TTTTTTGTGCCCGTCAGTTTACTGGTCTTTGTTTGTATCATGAAAGGAGTTTGCTGGCGCAGATGTATGGTTACCTAATAATATAGGATGGGAATCGAGCTTATGGATTTGACTATAGAACTAACTATTCTAACTAAGGGAATAATATAATACTATAATATATATAATAACTAACGATACTATAATCTAGATAAATATATATATATTCTACCTTATACGGCGTAAGCGCCGTTATATACGTAATCTCTTAATATCTCTAGCTAAGAACTTAATATCTCTAGCTAAAGTTCCTTGCTTCTTAGCTATATAAGTATTACCTCGATGCCTGTAGATTTGTTATACCTCTTTGGCATGCTCAAAGCTAGCAGAGTTTGCTGCTTTTTTGAACACGATCCAATGAATTAAATCTTAATAAACATTGATGTTTTTCTGGCCATGGCAACTGTCAAATAGCTGCCTTGCAGGTAGAATTATCTTAGCAAGAACTAATAGATCAACGATGAACATTGCGAATCATAAAAGCGTTGGCTATAAGGATCCGAGGTACGCAACGTCCGCAGTCAACGTTGTATTCTCATACTCTACGAATTTCGTTTTCGCACTTCAACGTCGGCGACGTTCTAGTAGGTGGTTGAAAGCGATCACCAAAACAGCACTTCCGGTCCCAACGGACTCCCCACTGGCGAGTTTTAAAAACAAGTATTGTAACTGTAGTGGGGTTCGAAGAGCCGCTTGCCGGCCCATTAGCGTCATAAACCAAGCCTGCGGTGCCCACAACGGCGCGGAAGTTATTGGTCCTTCCCTCAATATCAGCTGTTCAAATTGCGAGAGCTAGGACGAGATCGGGCATTGCGTGCTTTATTATGCGGAGAAGCAAGGCAGAAGAAGCGAGTTGATGGTTTCCACCCCCGCGTATCCCTGAAAAAAGGCTGGAATGAAAATCGAATCATGTTCCGTCTGTTCACAAGGAATATGAGCGTCGATATTTGGCGAACGTAATAGAAACGATTCCCAAATGCGATAGTAAAGCGAACTACGCAAAAGTATATTGCTAAAACGAGGAAATGATGGCCTTGAGGAATTAGACACAGATGCCCGTTTGCCGTTGCGAAAAATCGGTTTGGGAACGCTAGGCGACCCGTGGGGCTGGATTTCATGATCAGATCGACTACCATGATCTGACCAGACGCCAGAGATCCATTCGTGCTTTCCACGCCATTGTTAGACACTCACTCCTTCGTATTCGTATATAAGCTAACGGTCCGCTCCGGATTTTCTGTCTCTGTTCAAAATGCCCAGGCGTTAACGAGGACAAAAATCTTCCTTCACGGTTGTCTACCGAGCACTGCACCTACGATGTCCTCACAGCTCCCCACGCGGCCCACGGAGTACCAAATCACGATCCTAGCGACGACGAACACCTCGAGCTCATCGCTATAATATGTGTTTCTTTCAGGGTGTACTTCCGAGTAAAGCAGTTCAAGCGGTTACCGTGGACGGACATCTCCTCGTCTGCGCCGTGATACAGCAGATTGGCATCCAGATATGTAACGTGTTCGAGGTGCTGCTAACGCTGCGGCAGTATCAGGATAAGCATATACCTAAGCTGGTAAGATCGCTTCTCTCCAAGGTTTATTGAGGGAATTTGAGCTAATGGGACATTTTTCGCAGGTCACGATCGATGCGACGTTTATCACTTACCCTGCGTTCTGGTGCCTCCGGATGTCCGTCGCGCTACTATATCTGGAGATATTCCCTTTTCCCATTGGAGGAAATTGATATATGTCACGATGGTGGTTATAACGGGAGTCATGATAGCATGCGTTGCGGTATGGAACGCCGTGCCTCTTGTTTTAATCTTGTGGAACGGCTGCTGACGATTTCGTAGTGGAAGGGAGCCTGTTCATTCCGCTCTATAATCACCAACACGCTTGCTTTGATATTTGCAAAGTGCATTCACCAGGGGTTTATCTCCTTGACGATAAACTGCGTCGTCGGGACGATATTCGATCTGGGGGCGGTGCTGCTGCCCATGATACCGATATGGTCGCTACACATGTCGATGGCAAAAAAGAGTGTGCATTATCCCCCATAGAAGAACCTTTTGTCACATACTAATGCGGCGTTTCCAGTTTCCGTTACTTTCGTCTTCTGTCTAGGATGGATTACCGTCGCCTCCTCGCTTATCCGCCTATTCTTATCTATCAAAACCCTCGGATCAGGACCGCTCAAGCCAGGAATGCAGACCAAATCACCATCTTCGCGCCGTAGAGATGCACGCCGGATTAATAGCCGCGTCTCTACTAACGTTATGGCGCGCGATACGCGCACAACCATCCTGAAACCGGTTACCGTAAAGGTACAATCGTGGACGTCCGGGATCCGGAGAAAAACGTCGAAGTCGTCGGGGAGCTCCTCCGCCAAATCCAAGCAGAAGAGTCTAGGGAGTAGTACGGGTGCAGCAGTTAGCTTTAGCAGGTTTGTTGCTCAGGAAGAGTTTTGTGATCGATACGTTGGCGAGTACTGATAAGATAATCGTAGCAGGACGGGTGAACGTCGAGTTGGGGAAGGTCGAGTCGGAGACGACGAGTGTTGAAGTTACGAGTTGTCCGGGGATATGATGTCTTTGTGGTCTTCAGGGTATAATAGCTTCCGGTTCATCCGATGGCAGTTTTTCACGTCGTATGTCTTTCTTTGATATATAAATTTGGGAGAGGTGTTTATAATCAGCGATTTAGTGTTTTTTTTTTTTTTTTTTTTTAAAACCATCTTAAGGCGCAATAAGAGATTGTTATTCTATAGTTTTGTTAAGCATTGATTCAGTTTCAACTTCCCGATACTCTTACTGGATAGACTAGACGAGGCACATCGAAGTATAATCAACGCCTATAGCTCGATCCCGGCAATCGTACGTACTTCGAAATGAAAGAGTAGGAATCTGATCAACGCAACAGACCTATCTAAAAGCTTATAAAAACTCGAAGATATCAATCAGGCCGTCGATCAGCGGGTAAATTGCGATTTCACGTATCACAAAAGTGCAGAACTACGCTATGTTTTAAACGCAAGACGATCTCGCGGCACAGATTGCCAATCAACGAACTGAATCGCCCGTGATCCGGAAGCCTAACTTTGTTCATAATCTTAGAGAGGCCGCCCCGTACTCAGAGAACATGGTAACCTTGAGAAACATGAGCAAGCGACGCGAGCTGATTCATAGGTCACGGTGTCGCATTTGGACTTCGTACCTGGTCAAGGTATCCTAGAGTTCGTTGTTTATGTCTTGACCTGGACCTAATAAGGATCCAACATCCTCCTCTACTCAGCTTCCAATAGATGCCATCATACTGTTTATCAGGAACATAACTTGATCGAGTACAAAGTCGAAAAGGTCTTACATTTGAATATTCCCGCAGTCGCGAAAGTTGCGGAGGTTTAAGAATACGAGGAAACCGGGCCGAGTGTCCAGGACCACGGTATCGCAATTCATATTACGCTTCCCGGTAGCTTTTTCCGTCCCTACAAATGACAGGGAATATACGCACGACCCTCGAGTATTCAACACGTAGGCTTCTCAGCGATCCAATCCTGTTGGTATTTGATTTAATAGGCACGAGTATTGCGATACGGATAGTTATAGTGCTAAACCGGGTGATGCTACATTGTTCTCTCGTTTTCCCGTCAAAGTCAGTGCACCATTTACACGATCTATCAGATGTTTATGGGAGTTATGGGAGCACTGAAGCTTCTGAAAGTCGGCCCTTTGCTGTGAAAACTTATCCTACAGGCTCTCAGCCAACGCTACAAAGATTGCGTCGCGATTGGACCAAAGAGCTCTACGGAATGTATGGCTGAGGTGTCTACTGCGTTCAACTACGGCTTCAACCATAGCCAGTGACGGTACAAGTGCATAAAATATGAAGAACTTTGTGAATACATATACTAGTAGATGTCTCAGCATTAAAAAAGTTTTTCTAGAACGTTCTAAAATAACTCATGAGCTCTCTGTCAGATCGACGATTTGCAAGATCTTCGATATCGCACTCCTTGACGGAATCTCCGCCGACAGCTCTTTTCCCTTTTAACGAATGTTTCCCGAGCGCATCAATGCATAGGCTAGAGGAAACGACCGAGTCGAAAAATCTTCCCTGTCGGAGCCTTTCCCCAGCTCATGATACCTCTCAGGTGAAGTTGAAAATCCCGTTTCTCGGAGTTTTAGAAGAATTTACGCATTTGCGAGAGGATCTAGGGCAAATACGATAGTAAAACTTTGAAGAGAAAAGTTTTGACATGTCGATGCTACGCTCTTATGAAGCTTCAATGTTTTGAAGTGACGGTAGTGCAGCACCGTCCTCGAGATATAAGTTTGAGTCACACGCTCCTCATTCGTTCATCATTCCACAGGCTTTACACCGCCATAGGAACTTCTCTACCACATTCCCCTTCAAAAAACCCACGCACTACACCTCAACCCTCACTCCCAAACATGCAAAAACTCACATCCCTCCTCCTCGCCTCGCGGCGACCCAAACCTCCGCCCGCCCCTCCCTCTGGCCAAGCGCGCAGCCTCCGACGCGTCCACCCTACCCGCAACCTTCAATGCCATCGCCTTCGATCGCACCGGATGGGCCGTCACCGCATCCACCGGCTCCAACGCCCCTGCCATAATCGATAACAACGCCGGCTCCGCTTGGTCTTCCCCGGCAACACCGCATCCATCACGCTCGATATGAAAACCTCGTCGTCGTCGCGGACTTTCGTACCTCCCCGCCGCGAGTGGGTAATATAGGTCCCCATACTGTCGAAATTAGTAAGATGGGAATACCTGGGTTCTCGTCGCGCGCGGACTTATTGGACGATAATACCCTCAAGAAGACGTTCTGGGCGCCGCACCCCGCGAGATACGTTCGCCTTACGAGTACGAAGCCTGCCGCTGTAACCGCAGCGGAAGTTCACATCCTCGAATGTTCGATTACGTTCCCCGCCAGGGATGGAAAATCACCGCTGATAGCGCTGAGGCTTCTAACCCCGCTAATAACGCTATCGACGACAGCTCGATTCGTTCTGGCATACGCAGTTCAGCGGTACCCCGCCGAACACCCGCATACTTTTACCATGATCAGGGTACCGGTGTCGGTGCTATAGGGTTGAGTTACCATCCGCGGCCGATAATGTGAATGGTAGGATTGGGGGTTACAGTGTTGAGTCTAGTGATGACGGACAAAATTGGAAGCAGTGGTTAAGGTACTTGGTCGGACGATGGGACGGCGAAGATGGCGAAGTTTGGTAATGCCGTTACGGCGAGGTTCTTTAGGCTGAATGCGCTGACTGAAGCCGGCGGGAGGGGTCCGTGGGCTTCTGCCGCGGAGATTAACCTGCTGTCCGACGCGGCGGAGTACAAGGAGACTTCACCGGCGGATGTCGGTGTTTGGGACCTACGGTCGACTTCCCACCATTCCAGTCGCAGCCGCCGTCGTTCCGGTAATAAAGTCGTAACGTGGTCCTCCTACTCCCCCATCGAGTTCACCAGCACGAAAGGGTTCACGCTCACGAGCACGCTGGATATGTCCGACAACAGCGTCACGAAGACAAGTCGATAAACGCACCACGACATGTTCTGCCCCGGTATTTCCCTCGACGGTAAAGGCCGCCCGTCGTTACGGGTGGTAATACGGCCCCCAAAACCAGTATTTTCGACGGAAACGGATGGGTATCCGGCGCGGACATGCACTTGGGCCGCGGTACCAGGCGTCCGCTACTACTTCGCAAGGGAAGGTCTTCACGGTCGGCGGCTCGTGGAATGGCGGAGTAGCGGGGAATAGGACCGGCGAAAATATACGACCCGAACACGAATACGTGACGTTACTGAGCGGTTGCCCGTCCGATCGATGATGACGAAGGACGCGAGGGGGCCGTACAGGGCCGATAACCACGCTTGGTTGTTCGGTTGGAAAGACGGATGGTATTCCACGCCGGCCCGAGCCAGAATATGAACTGGTATAGCACCACCGGCCCCAACGGCTCGCAAAAGCCCGCCGGGAAACGTGGGAACGATAACGACGCGATGAACGGGAATGCGATCATGTTCGACGCGTCCGCTGGGAAGATACTGGCCGTTAACGGAGGCGTAAACTACGATTACGCGTACGCCACGAACAACGCGAACGTCTTGAGCATTGGTGAGGATGGTACGGTGAGCACGGAGTCCGCTGGACCGACGAAGTACAAGCGCGCATTCGCGAATAGCGTCGTTCTTCCGGACGGGCAGGTGTTTACGAACGGCGGGCAGACGTTCTCGAGCGCTTTCACGGACGATAATTCTACGCTCGTGCCGGAGATGTTCGATCCGGACACGAAGGGGTTTAAGGAAATGGCGGAATGATAATGCCGCGGACGTACACTCTTTTGCTTTGCTACTGCCTGACGCGACGGTACTCTGCGGCGCGGGGGCTTTGTGGCGCTGCGTGCGCGACGAACCACTTTGACGCTAATATCTTCAACCCGCCGTACCTCTTTAAGGAGGATGGTTCGAGAGCGTCAAGGCCGACGATTTTGAGTTTGTCGGGAAGCAATCTTAAGCCCGGAAGCACGATCGTCGTCGCGACGGATAGGCTCATCAAGAGCTTTTCGATGTTAGGGCGGGAAGTGCTACGCATTCGACGAATACGGACCAGAGAGGGTTCCGCTCGTGCCGACGATTAGCGCGGGTTGGTGTATACGCTGAGGATCCCAGATGATGCTGGTATTGCGCTTCCGGGGTTTTGGATGTTGTTCGCGATGGATGGGAGCGGCGTTCCGAGCGTTGCGAAGGAGATATGGTCGGTGTGTGAGTAGATCGTCACGGCGATAAAGAGTAACAGGACACAGGGAGAAGAACGGAGAGGGGTATTAATGCTAGGTAGAATTAGGAACCAAGATTAGATTTGATAACAAACGTATAATAATATAAACGGGCTTTAATGCGTTTGTCTGAATAATAAATAAGATCATGACGAAAATCGACCGTGTCACCTATCTCACTACGAGGTCCATACTCTACTCCCCTCCATCTCACTCAATCTTCCACCCTCCGGTTCCCTCAGATAACCTCTTCCATCCAGCTTACTTCCCTATTCCCATCCATCTCTAGCGACAAGTGGCCTGAGCAACACACCATTAAAACAAATCAATGGGAGTAGGCTCACGAGACGGAGGAAGGGGAAAGAGAGGCAGTGAAAGGGGTGAAGGAGGAAAGAAGAGAAAGGCTGATTTACGAGGCACATCAGGAACTTCCTCCACTCACCTATAAAATTGTCTCGTCGTTGTCGAGGGGCCGTGGACCCCGAGCCAGAGTGACAGTATTGTGAGACTGTTCATGAACTCGAAGGAGGCGCATCCCTTTTATCCACGAGGGGGACGGGTGGGAAGGTGTTGCCTCGTCCCCATGCTGAGGAAAAAAAAAAAAAATCGAAGGGGAATGAGAAAGAAAAAGGAGAGTTCAGATAGCACGAGCAGCAGAGAAGAAAAACGCGGAGTGTCAGAAGAAAAAGCAAAGGGTAAGAGGGTCAGTAAGTCGGAGCAGAAAACAAGCCTTTTTGTTTAAAAAAAAAAAAAAAAAAAAAAACAAGCATTTCCTACAGAAGGGTGCACTGCCGAACAGGCGGCGCTAACGATTAGGCACATCAATAGCCCTTTCATGGCGCAGTCGGTATCTTCCAGGCGGAGGCGGAGGTATCCGCGCCGCCGGTGGTGATGCATGGAAGAAACGTCTCCTAAGTCGTAACGCTCAACCTTTCTTTCTCCTTTCTCCTTTTTTTTTTTTTTTCCCACGCAGGATGTCTCCACAGGGGGTAAAGTCCTTAATGAAAGATTTTGAAATGTTCTCAATATTCTCTTTGGCCGCAGTTGCCAAAAAAACACTGCTACATATATAGTATAGGTCCTTAAACCGTACTACGTGAACAGGATCATCAGATGCATAACCACGAAACCCTTGAAAGGCAACCTTAAAAAAAAAAAAAAAAAAAAATTCAGACCCAAAAAAAGAGAACGCCGGTCGCTTGTAATGAAAATCCCCCAATGTCCTTATTATTTCCCCAATAGGAAAAATAAATAATAAATAAAGATAAAAGTGTATCATCCTCGAAGTTCAACTTCACTACCGCTCTCCGCTATCCGATGATCATCCGATCCCCTCGTTATAGTGCGGGTGACAGTTACGCTGCCGCTGTCTTCGCTCCTCCTCTCCGTCTCGCTCCCGCTATCACTTCCACCGGCATTACCCCGTTCCATCACGGTTTCGCTCGTCCTCGCCTTTGCCTCGCCTTGCTTCTCCACGGTTTTCTCGTCTACCGCCTCCTCTTCCTTCTCCGTCCTCACATCTCCCCGACTGCCCCTCTTTCATCCACCTCAACCTTATCCTCCGCACTACCTCTCCTCCACCCTCCCCGCTACCCCTCTTTTCGGCTTCCTCTTCACTCCCCTTCCTACACCCTCCGAAACCCTAACCATAGCCGCAGCATCCAGGACAATACCCTCCATATCCCTACTCGTCCTACTCCTCCTCACAAACACATTCTCCGCCCGGACCACCCGCGCAGTAACGACTTCTTCTACTTGCGGTTCCGACATTGCGTCGACGTCTACTCCAGTTTCTTCTTCGAGTTCGGTGGTTGCAGGGGGTCTAACCAGGAAAACTTTACCCTGCGCCTTCGTGGGGCGGTGGTGGTCGTTGGGTGCGGTGATTCACGTTGCGAATCGTCGTGCTTGCTACCTCTCCCTCTCCTCTTCGCTCCGCGATTCCTCCAACTAGAGGTATTTAAACCGGATAAGCAACCGACGATGGCAGCGGTACATAACTCCCCGCTACCAACAGCCGCCACGCCATCACCGTGCTACCCTTTCCAACCAACGCGATCCTCGCAATTAGTAGGGCGATGGACGTCGTCGCTAGTACATATAATAGTATCACGCCGTTGCGAGTGCAAGCCGAGAGGGACGCGCACGGCAGTACAAAAAGCGGTAAAATGTACAGTAGCAAGTCGGTGATAACGTGGAACGCCATCGCCGTGAAATACGGCTGCGGAGACGTCGCGGACATGCCATTTGGGTGAGGGGAGGGGCGTGGGCGCCCAATTGTTCCGAGCGGGTCCGCACCAACCTAACGTGATGCACACCGTAATTATCACTCCGACGATGCTCAACGATCCCGTGCGTATGTTGCATGCCGAATTTCTCTCCACTTCGGGAAGATACTTAGGTACATAGCACGAGGCTACCCTTGACGGAGTATAGGCACAGGTAGTATGGGATGGGAGTCCAATATAACAGCTTCAACCCTTCCTCGTCCACGTCCACGCCGTCCGGAAGTCTGGTGTTTTGCCGACGGAAATTGTTAGGAGCGTTGGAAGAGGTTGTGTTTGTATAGTAGGATGTCGGTGATCGAAGAGAGGAAGAAGAATAGGAGGGGAAGGAGAGGAAGACGTCGGAGAGGGAGAGGGAGAGGGAGAGGGTGCGGTTGTGGTGGCGGAGGCGGGTGTAGAGGCGGCTAGGAATGGTAGGAGGGAGATGGTAAAGAGGGTCCATGCTGTGCCTACGGAGAAGAGTTGAGTGTTTAGTGTGAATTCGGTGAGGAAAAGAGAAGAGGGGAGGGGAGGGGAGGGGCGGGGAGGAAGGCTTACGATTGCACCGGCGGGGGAAATCGCCATTTTTGGTTAGGTGAGGTTTTTTTCCAGCTGTAATCCAGCCGTAATTGCGTTGTTCTCCTCTGCTAGTTTCGGCGGTGAAATGCTTTTTTGATTTTACAAGTTCCGACAGATTAAATTCGATGAGAAAAGACAATCCAAGCCAAGCCGTCACTTAGTTCCACTGGCAGCGGCCCCACTGCTCCATGATATATCGAATAACCGAGCAATAAAAAAAAAAAAAATCGGAAGCAAAAGGACATCACAGATCAAGAATTGGGAAAAAAAAATTTTTTGAAAAAGTAAAAATAGAAAGTGAAAGAAAGAGAGGGATCCCAAAGTCCCCCGAAGAACAAAAAAAAAAGCGGAGTTCGAAGGCAAAAAAAAAAAAAAAAAAGTCTTCCCGCCACCCCGCTAAAGTAAACTGTCGTCAGTCAGTCAGTCGTAGTGTAGTGACAGACCACCACAAAAAAATATGAGAGAAAAAATAAAATAAAATAAATAACCAGGGGATGCTTGAACTATTTAAAAAAAAAACCCCTACTACACTACTAAATACATACGGTATGCTTGGCCCCCCCCCCTTTCAACTTTGCTCGTGAAAATACTTGTTTTGCAAGCAAGATACGGGAGTTGGAGTTGCAGAGGATATACGAGACAAGATGAGAGACGGGGGGGCGGAGAAGGGCTGTAAACTTCATCCATGCATTAACTAGAACCGCTCTAACGCACTGACACACACCTACCATACCCTTTAGCACCCTAGTCTCCGTGGCCCCAGTCATACATATCAACCAAGCAAAGTAAAAAAAAAAAATAAAAAATAAAAAATCAGGGCAGAACAAAAAAGGCTCAAGACCAGTACTCGGCGATACACTACCGATTGGTCCAAAAAAATACAAAAAAAAAAAAACAAACCACCTGGGGGAAAACCAAAAGGTCCCCCCTGCTGAGTCGTGATTCGCACTACTACCTGACCTTTTTTTCGTAGCGAAGGGTTCCGGCGGGTCGGAGTGCTAAAATTCGGCTAATCTAGTGTGGTTCGCAACTGGACACTGGACGCCGAAGCTTCTGTGCTGGCCAAGAACGATAAGAAACCCCTCGATGTCGCAATAGTTTGTGATTGTCAACAGCCCGTTTCAAACGGGTTCAACAAGCGGCGAATCACGACACAAGAAAAGGATCGCTGAACATACAGATACAGGATTCTGGTGACGCAAGTGTGAATAAAACGAATAGTTGAGTTGAATTGAATTGAATTGAATTGAATTGAATTGAATTGAATTGAATTGAATTTGGCTAAACTGTTTCTATCTATCTATCAAAAAACAAAAAAAAAAAGAAAAACTCCATCGAATGCATTCCCTCCTCCTCCTCAGGCCACTTTTTTTTTATTTTTTTTTTCCTTTCCTCAACCACCGTTCCCCATTCTAAACCTGCGCCTTAACGCCCCTCCCCTTATACCCCTCATAATCAATACCCTTCGCCTCCCCCCTATTGTAAAACACCCCCTATCGTAACCCCTCAACCCCCACCCGTTAATAATCCTCTCCGGTAAATCAGGATTACTTATGAAGTACCTCCCCACCACAACGGCGGTATTCTCGTTACCCTTCTTTTCAACCGTACTTTTAATATTACCCTCATCATAACCGCCCGCCCTTAAAAACGGGCGAGAGCGGCCGAAGGCGTCGTGGAGGAAAGTCTACTCTTTCGAGGGAAGATACGTCGGCGTTACCGGCTATCCGGCCTTCGACGGCGTGGATGTACGCGAAGGCGGGGTAGCGTTTGGAGATTTCGGTGGCGAGGTAGGTGATGTCGGTAGGGGTCGGACATGCGCATTCCCTGGAACGTGGAGAACGGTGAGAAGCGGATACCGACGCGATCCGCGCCGACGGCGTTTACTACGGCGTCCGTGACTTCGAGCGCGAACCTAGCTCTGTTCTCGGTGCTACCGCCGTAGGAATCGGTGCGGTTGTTCGCCGTATCCTGCGTGAATTGGTCGATGAGGTACCCGTTCGCGCCGTGGATCTCCACGCCATCGAACCCCGCCCCTCCACCGCGTTCCTCGCTGCCGTCGCGTAATCCTCTACGTAAGCCTTAATCTCCTCCGCCGTCAGCGGTCTTGGCCTCGCCGCCCCTCGGACACGGGCACGTCCCCGGAAGAAACCAGCTCGTGACCCTCCTCAAAACTTCCTCGACGTTATCCGCCCTCCCCAGCGCCCACAGCTGCAAGAAAATATAACTGCCGTTCTTATGTACCGCGTCCGTTACTTTCTTCCAAGCGGCGATTTGTTGCGGGGTGTAGATTCCGGGGCGTTGGGGTAGTGGCCGGCGCGGGGGATATGAATGTCGCTTCGGTTATGAGGAGGGTTCCGGGGAGGGAGGAGCGCTGGGAGTAGTACTGGACTGCGAGGTCGGTGTGCGTGTGCGTTGCGTCGGCGCGGTAGCGTGTTAGCGGGGCCATTACGATGCGGTGGTGCAGGGTTATGGACCGATGGCGAGGGGGTTGTTAGGGATGCCATTGTTTGTGGAGTGGGAGGTGAGGTTGTGAGGTTGATGTTTGTTTGTTTGAGGTTGGTGGCGAAGATGGTTTGTTGAGAAAATCTATGGATGTTTTGAAGGGTGATGTGGAAGTTGAATGGTTGTGTTAAGAGTTTTTTTTTTTTTCCCCTGGAGGAATTCGATTTGGGTTCGATGGTTTTATGAAAGCTAGAGGATTGATAATATCAATGAGAAATCAATACAATGCTTCTCGAATTGCTCTCAATCGATGCTGATGCTTCTTTCGAAAATGATGATGTAGGTCAAGAGGAGGAAGATCTAAGAGCCCTTTTATACAAATGGTGATAGGGGCTGGTGGAGATCTCAAGAGAACGTTTGTTGTTGTTGTTGTTGTTGTTGATTTCCAGAAGCCAAAGGGGAGGTAATCGTGCATGAAATTTTTCTTCCGGCTCAAAGCTGTCGGCGACGATAAAGTGCGCAGGAAAACCTTTATTGTGCCGCTTTAGAGTTTAGAGTTTCCCAGTGTTCCAACATTTCGGGTAGTTCGCCGGAAGCTATCCGCTTAGAAATACAATGGGTGCTTTATTAATCCAAATCCAACCGTGGAATATCATGGCCAATTCCGGTCTTTTGAGTCTCCAAGGAAAAAACTCGCGTCATTGGGCAGGCTAAACGACCATATATGTAATCAGTGTGTAAAGAAATATTAAGTCCGATTTTTCACCGTAGATTTCCACCGCAGATTTCCTAATGCGAGAAAAAAACCACGTTTCCTCCCATCCCTGCCTGCCTCTTTTCATGTAACGAGCTTAATAAAGACGAGCACGCAATACTTCCCACCGGATAGGCCATTTAAAAGCCAAGTAGAAAGATAATAATGCTCGGAAGAGCCTCAGATGCAACAACAATACTGTTCCAAGGTTTTTTTCGTCATAATAAACTTAGAAAGCCCATGTTGCGGCCGGGCAAGCAGAGCGATCGAATATTTGCGAGTTGCTTTCACTAGAACCCTTGCACAACGAAATATCATCCTAGATATCGTATCGTCACTAAATCAGTTCGTTACCTTGCTTGTTAAGCAGACGTAACCTTCTCCTCACGTTTTCAAGATCTTCGAGTAAAATATGTGATCCCCTTTATATGTTACTATGCTATGTATGTGTGTGTGTGTGTGTGTGCGGCACACTTTAAGTCTTTAACCCAGTGGCTAATAAGGAGACAATGTTCAAGCAACTCTCAGCCTTTCACGATACACAGTAGCCCAGCAAGATTGTTTCAATTGATATCATTTTTTTTTTTTTACTAAGCTATAAAAACTTTTTAAGAAAACGTTTTAAAGTTTAGTCCAGCTTGAAAAGCGTACACGAGTTCCTCATCTCATCTTTAACTCCCTTCCCCCTTACAAGGTTTCCAATCTCATCCCGGCACTCTTCCACCATCCACTCACCATCTCCCTTCCCATCAAAGCTTCGCACCCTCCTTCCCAGCCCTCCTCTTAGCGCTATCAACCCTCTGCCCTTCATCGTCCTGCTCCGCCACCGTCAGATCCGGTAACTCCTTCGGCATGATCCTGCGCGGTTTACTCCCCGGAACGACGCTGTACTTATCGAAATCCGTAACGCCGCACTCACGCCTCAGAAAGTCCTCGTCGAGGTCGAGTAGGCCGTTGACCACCTTCGTGGGGGCTTTTAGCATGGCTACTACTGCGTCGGAGAATATGGTCGCGTGGCGGAGGTCGCGGAGGCGGGAGGCGTCTTCGGACGTAAATTGGTTCGTGGCGGCGGATTGTATGGACTAGTCCACAAAATCAGCATTCACGATTAAAAACGGGTTTACCTCCTTTCCCTTTTGCTTCCGGAATTCCTTTTTAAGTGGAACGCAAAAAAAAAAAAAAAAAAAAAAATTACATTTGTAGGAAAAACTTACGACGGCGGGCCAAATACTCGTAATCGCCATATCTGTTCTCCCCTCCCTCTCGAAATCCATCGCGAGCCCCTTCGTAAGAACGCTCATCCCGATCTTCCCCATCGCGTATGCCGTCTTCCCCCTGAAAAAACCTACTATAAATCGGCGGGCTAACGACAATGATCTCCCCTTCCACCCTTGCCGAGCGAACACCGGTAGGCACTCTTGTACTGTAGCATACAACCCCTCCGGATTAACCTGCTGTAACAGCATGAAGCGTTTTACAGGGGTGTTTTCGACGGACGACCACCAGATCGCGCCGGAGTTGTAGATTAGGACGTCGAGGCGGGAGAACGTGGATGTTACGGTTTGTATTAGGTGGGCGATGGAGGAGTGGGAGCGGACGTCGCAGGGGATTGCGAGGGCGGTGCCGCCGGAGAGGGTTATTTCGTGGGCGACGGTGGAGATTGTGGATTGGGGAGAGTTGGGATCGGGGGAAGGGTGGACGGTCGTGGGTCGGAGGTAGATTTTGCTGCTATGGCGACTGTGGGATAGAAGGGTTTTCGTCAGTCATAGATAACGAGGGGAGGAGAATGGGGAAGGGGAACTATTACCTGCGTAGCCGTTCTTCGCGAGGTCGATGGCAATCTGGCGACCGATCCCGCGGGATCCACCGACGACGAGGGCGACTGGCTTCTGCGAATTTTTTACTTCTGGATTGAGAGCTGACTTTTGAGTTCCTGGAAGGTTTGTTTGATATCTGATCGAAAGGATTGCTGGTGCGTTATGTGATTGCGATGGGCCATCCTGCTCCTTCTCAAAGGATTCGTATCGCGTTTTGTTCGTGCTTCGGTTATTCGTGAAGAAGCCGTGTAACAGCTGTAGGAGTGGTTAGTGTGAGGATGCCTCGGTGATGTCAAAGAATTTGGTGGTTGAACTCTGTTCACTAATCGCCTCTCGGCCTTGCAATGCCAAAGAGCCTCCAACCTTTCACCCAAATTCCCCCCGCAAATTCCTGTCAAACTTAAGGCGGGTTATTAATTCTGCCGAACCGAGGCACGTCCAGTCTATCACTGCAAAAAACAAAAAGTACGCGGAGGGCAGAGGGGGTGGGTGAACCTTGAGACTGAAAAGGATCGATAGGAAAATCCTACCCGCGTCTCTCACGGACGTTCAGACGGCCCGTTATATTTCCACCATCACGATCGTTAGAAGGAGTGCGAGTTTACTAAACAAACGACAATAGCCGGAACAGACACAAAAAGGGGGCCACTCGGTCGCTTTTTCCTCACCATCCATCGCATCCCGGACTTCAAGTCAAAACACCACTACAATTAAACTGCACATATCACGACATCACCTAACATCGAGCACACCATGGCCGGCGCTAAGATCGACTGCTACTTGGACTGCGGTAAAGTCTCCCTTCTCCTCCCTTTCCACCGTTCTCCTCCTCCTCCTCTCTACGTACGCGCCTAATCCACCCCCGTCGATGCTCCATGTTACTTACTGATGATGACTCTCCAGTGTCCCCATACTCCTACTTCGCTTCCTCCACCTCCGCCGTAACCGGCCCCTCCTGCTCTCCCACTCGTTACCGTAGAATTCCACCGATATTCCTCGGCGGCATAATGGGCGGATCCGGCAACAAACCACCCTGGACAACCCCGTAAAACAACGCTACGGAACCTACGACTTCCGCCGCTCGGCGCGCTATTTCGGCGTTCCGAACATCAAAGCACCCCGTTCTTCCTATTGTCAGTTTGTACCGCAGAGGTGCATGGCCTACATCAAAGATAACTATCCGCAGGAAGTATACGAGAAGTGCTTCGAGCAGTTGTGGCTGTACACGTGGGAAAAAACGTTGACGTGACGATCGAAGAAACCTCGCGGCGGCGTTCGGTGAGGTTTTGAAGAGCGAGGAGGAAGTCAAGAAGGTGCTGGAGATGGGGAAGAGCCAGGAAGTTAAAGATAAACTGACGGAGAACACGAAGAAGGCGCTTGACCAGGGTGCTTATGGGCGCCGTGGATGTGGGTTAGCAATGGGAGGGGTGGGGAGCAGCCGTTCTTTGGGAGCGATAGGTTTCATTACATGTGGGAGTTTTTGGGGCTGCCGTGGGAGGACTTTAAGATTTTGGAGAAGAAGGGGAGGAGAAGGCGAATTTGTAGTAGGATTTTTGAGAGAGTGTGTGTAGTTAATGTACATGCTACGAATGTTTTAATGAACTTACACGCGGTATATCGAGTGGGGTTTTTTTTGATAATTCAAAGGGAACTTCTTAAACCGAGTGTACGAATTTATATTGAAGTATATTCTACCTAAATGATAACTGGTTCTACTTTAACAACGTAAAATTTTTTTTCTTTTTTTTTTTTCTGGATAAAAGATCTAGACGCATAAAGTACCTCCCTCTCCTTCTTACTCTTCTCCACTTCCCTACGGCTTACCCAAGCAGAGCTTTGAGCTCTCCAAGCAAGAACTCCGGCGATCCCTGCTCGTAGCGCTTAACATCCCCCCGAGCTCCTTCCCGGCGTTTATACGTCCTACGGGACCTATCTCCTGCTGCTCCAGATCCGCTGCTACCTTCTGAGCTTTCTTCTCCGTCAGGACCTTCTTCTCCGTACCTGATCCGAGCTGATCCAGAAACTTATTCGCCACCTCCTGCTGCTTCGCAGCGTACGGCTGGAGGCTCTCGAGCAGTCTCTGTTCTTCGGGTGGGAGATCCTTGGCCGATATATCCTCGAAGTTTATCTCGTCGGGCTTCCTCTCGGCAGAGGCGTCTTTACTCTCTAGCGTGCCGTGGGAATCCACGGCGTCGGCCTCAGCGTGGATTTTTTTCTCCTCCGCCTTGAAGATGCCGCTCTCGTCGGCTATTTTCATCAGCGCTTCGTTGTCGGAGATTGTGTTCCGGAGCTCGAGCTCCGGATTTCCGATCGTCCCCGTCGCGCCGCGCTGATAGCGTCCGAAGCGCTTTCTAGTAACCTCTTCGCCTCCGCCACCGCCTCGGGATCCGTCTCCAATGTATTCCTATCCTTCAAGTACATCAGCTCCAACAGATCGTTCGAGAACGCTTTGTTCTTCGCCTGCAATTTCGCGGCTTTAAGTTTCTCGTCTGCTCTGTCTAACTCCTCCAATCGTATCTTTCTAGCTTCGCGTTCCTTTGCGAGTTCGGGTTCGAGCTGTGCGGGGTCGTAACCGGTGTCGCCGATGCGTCCGGGTTCGATCATCTCGTTTTCGAAGGCTTCTTTTTGGTGCCAGGATTCGGCGGAATTTCGGAGGCGGTCGTCTTCGCTGTAAGTTCCCAGGTTGCTGCCGGCGAGGGCGCCGAAGCCAAGAGGCCGGCGCCGGCGGCTGCTTCTTCGCTGTGCCTTATTAGGTCGTCGTAATTTGCGGCCGCGGTGGGTGCTGGTTGGGCGACGTCGGTGCTGGAAGCGGTGATGGGGCGCGCTAGCGCGGCGAGGACTGTTTGGGAGACCAGGAGGAGGTATACGGTTGCTTCATGTTGCAGTTTACTTTTTTTTTTTTTTTTTTCTTTTTTTGGTGCGAAAATTTGCTCTGTATAGACGTACTCTAGGTGTATGTGAACTTTTCCCTTTTTCCCGCTTTAAGTTCCCCTTCGATTGAATCCTGAGAGATAAGAAAAAGCGGAATCACCGCGATAGCTGGGACATTTAAATAGTGACGGGCCTCGCTTGATTGGGGAATTAGGATTTCATAGTGCGAGGTTCTAGAATCTCTGCCATGGCGGCGCGACGTTTGTATTCTGAAGGTTTTTTGGTATTAAGCCCGTTGGGAGTATGGTTTTGTCGAAGCTTGAAGGTAAAAAAGGCGAACTTTTTTTTTTCTTTCCCCTTGGGAACAGTAAACAAAACAAAGAAGCTCGTGATGTTCTAGAATAGCACCAAACTTCGAGTACAATGTTAACTTACGGTGATGTAGAAGGCCTACTTCCTCCAACTTAACTGCGAGATATCAGAATCAGTCTCTATTCGTCATGTCAGGCTGTGCTAGGATGCGCTGCCATCTCGCGATCTTCTTTCCTCTTCCGCACCGGAAATCTAAACAAAATACGCCGGTTACTAGGAGCCGGTAAAATAAAGCTTCTTAATTAATTTTACACCGGACCAAATGTAAACGAGTGCCAGCGCTTATGGGGGTGTGCGAATACCAATACATTTCTGAGTCGAGTCAGTCATTGGTCAGTTATTGGCTCTCAATTTACTAGAGACGAGTGGTTTTTCTTGCGCTATCAATTGTTAAGACGCCGATAATGAGATAACATGGCCCCGTAGCGAGGATTTCTACATTCTTTATTTATTTATTTATTTATTTATTTATTATTTATTTATTTATTTAGATAGATAGAAGTGTCTTTAGCTAAAGCGAGTCCACTTCAAAACAAAGCTCTCAGCAGCCGCCTCTCCCCTAAGCTCATTGGCGTCTACTCCTCAGCGTAGCCTTTCAATTCATCCTAGAACGACTTACTAATTTCTACTCCTTTCGCACCAAATTGTTAATAGGCGCTTGCGCGCCTGTCGCGGGCTTCCTCTTTAAAATAAATGGTGGGTCAGTACAGTCACTTACGCCTCCATGTATTCGCGATGAGAGATATCTTTCTTACAGACGACACCACCACGCGCTTCCTCTTTTTTGGTTGCTTTTAATTTTTTGTGTCAATTTTCTATACTAATCAAGCAAGTTCACCAAGTCTTTCTAAATTCAAAACCCTCAACTTTCCCACCTCCTCTTAAATAGACTTTTTATCCTGACTATCTATCTTAATCATCGCCCTTCCGTGCAAACCCCCCCCCCCCCCGGCGGCGTCTCATATCTTCTTCGTGGTCGCTACCGTTAGACAACCCGGTCATCGTTACGTAACCACCGCTGCCCATTTCTGTGAGTGAGTATCATCCCGGCACAATTTTCTCCCCGTCCTGTCTCCTCTAGCAGTGAGCAACCGTTAGCTAGGCTCTTGATCGGGCTCTTTGAACCTTTGACTAACATCCTCGGTCTGCAGTTCCAAAGCCTCGTCACAGGATCTCATCGCTCCCCCGAACTTACTCCCCGAACGTCTCAGGCTCCATCCACAGCACCTCCTCCATCAGCTAGAGCCCGGGGCTCCACCGTACTCCTTCTCCTCCTCCAGCTACGTCAGTATCGTACCACGATCTCCTCTACTTTGCTCTCCAAAGGGTTTTCAGCTAATGTTCTTAATCCTGCACCCCAAGCTACAGCCACGAGATGTCTTCCGACATCGATCTGCCGCACCACTTCATCTCCATCAACACCCAAACCATCCAGTAGATGCTCCCTCTATTTCGATTTCGATTTCCATCACTCTCTAGACTCACTCAGCAGTATACCTTTCAACTAGTAACATTTTCAATCTCTTTCAGTCGTACTGTCTACGGACGACCTTGATACGTTCGCGGTGCGCATTCCAATCTAAAAGCGTACGATGGTTAGTGTCGTAACATCAATCAAGCAGCGCAATATCTACAGGGCTGCAATCTCACACATTGTTTCCAGCATATGTAGAGGAGAAAAAAGAGAAAAAAATCGGGTTGAAATTGACCCTAAAGGCGCTTTTTAGCAGTAAACATGGTAAGTAATCTAACAGGATTGCGTGAGAGAGAGGATTGGACTTGGATATAATTAACATGAATCGCCCCCCCTCCACATGTGTGCGCTGGCATCATGATCTTGTTACATATCTGTTTTGAAATTTCGATAAAAGAAACGAACCAATAACTGAACATAAACAAGGAAATAAAGGATTAAAATCATCTAATATACACGTTTCTTTCGCCTTGTTCCTAAAAGCCGTGGTATTGGTACTGCTTGGAAAGAAGAGGAAGAGGTTGAAGAATGAGAAAGATAAACTAGTTGGGGAAGAATGTAAGAAGAAGATAAAAAGTACATGAATGTAAAAAATATATAATCTTTCTTGTTCGCCCTTTGGCGTTTGTGCTTGCGAGGAAGGAAACCTTTTCTTCCGACGGTTCCGTTTTCTACGGGGAAGACTAGAGCGCTTCCTCTAGCTGATACCCTGGTAGTTGTACGCCTTGTCGTTGAGCTGGAAGTCGTCCACGAACAGGTTGATGTGCGAACCGGCTGCCAGACCGCCTTGAGTACAGATGTTCTGGATCCGGACGACGACGGTTCCGGTGTTGTCCGCCGGCGGTGTGAACGTGATCTGCTGCTGGTGGAAGGTCTGCGCGTCGTGATGAGGATCGCGGTGGACTGGAAGGAAGTAGCGGCGAGCGTGGCACCATCGAGGACGTCGACCTGGGAGTAACAGTTTCCGGGATGGCGGCGTCGTAAGTGGCCCAGAAGGTAAGGTAGTAAGTCCTGTGGTCGCCGCACACCTGGACGGGCTGGTACAGGGTCGCGCCGGTGTCCTGGAGGCGGCGTCGGCGTCTCCCGAGCGGACGTCGCGGCGAGATCGGCGGCGTTGATATCGGGGCCGTACTCTCTGCACTTGGTGCGTCCGAGCAGACCCAGGGCCCGAGGGTGAAGGCTCCGGAAGCCGGGTCCGTGTCCTCGAATCCGGGGTTCCCCATGCGGTGATGGCGCTGTTCGTGGGCGCGCACACGTCGGTAGTAGACGTTGTAACGGAAGTGCTTGTAGTAGTAGTAGTTGTAGTAGTGGACTTTGTTGTCGTAGTCGATGTCGTCCTGGAGCAGGCAGCGGACCGGGTCAGCACAGAAAAAATCGGCGATGCTACAAATATTGCACATGTTTTGAGGTGTAAAACTTGGGAGGAAGCAACAAACCGGTAGTAGTAGTCGAGAAGGATGAAGTTACGCTCGTGGTATCTACAGACAGGATCATACGTTAGCGAACGTCCAATAATCGGGCCCGCAGAGGCCCGGTGCGGCGCCCGGTCGGGCCCTACATCGCAGGAAAGAGCGGCACAGCTCGATCAGGGGGCAAATATCTTCATTTACCAGTAGTCGTTGTTGTCTGAGTTGTGCTCATAGTATCTAAAAAACGCCGAGCATTGTTAGCGTGCGCGTATGGAGACTCTAAATCGAGTAGATACGATCTGATCCAACTTACCAGTTGTTGTTGTAGTCTGAGTTGTGCTAGTAGTGCCTAGATGTTGTCGGATACGTTAACCGGGCAACCGGGGTGAAGCGGCCGGCTGGCTCGCTATAGCGTGCGCTCTTTACCTGTGGTCGTGGTTTGAGAATGACAGGGTCTTGCTTGTAGTATCTGGAGAGTAGAATCATCCGTTAGCTAAGCGCGAAATATCGCACAGCAGCCATCGCTGAGAAAGGAGGGTCTCGTCATTACCAGTCGTCGTGGTAGTGTCTGAACGCCGAAAGAAGGTTAGCATATATTCAATCCGATCGAAGGGAAGATGTAACAGAGCGCAACGGAGACCCTGGGTTTACATATGGTACAATGACCATATAAACACGAACAACCGCAACAAATAAAAATTGGGCGGCAACGGTATCAAGAACCGTATAAAGGACGACCTCTCTTCGCATACGCTGAAGAAACAGAATTCCAAAAGTGTTACGAGCGAATAGTTTAAGGATCTCATGAGCGAAAATCCAAAACTGACCTTTGTACACTCAGCAGTCGATACCTGGCATTGAAACAACGGTCGCAAGCCAGTTCAAGCTGACAATGTACAGGAAGCAAGATATGCAAATGTGGGAAGGATTAAGAAAGAAAAGGAGGGAAAATATCGTCGCTGCAACTTACCAGTGCTTGTAGTAAGATCTGTATGGTAGTAAGATCTGTACTGTAGTAAAATCTGTACTGGTAGTAAGATCTGTGCTTGTAGTTGTTGTGCTTGTCGAAACGTGGTCGTGACAGAGACGCTGAAAGTTTGCGTAGTGGAAAAACTGACGACAGTGGTGAAGGTCGAACCGACGCTATCGGTGCTCGTGACGGTAGTGAACCCGGTGCTGGTTGTTAGCGAAGTCTGTACCGTGGTCGAGGTGAAGGTACCGCCGCGGTTGGGGGAGCCTCAGCGCCGAGGTTGACGCCCGCGCAGTTAGGGGGGGTGACGCCGTTCTTGTAGATACCGACGAGGAGGTTGGTGTCCGAGGTGATACAGAAGGCAGCGGGGTGGCGGCCGAATGCGGCGTTATCCCAGTTGAGTCCGCCGTTGATGGTGGTGAAGATGTTGGGGTAGACTCCGGTGGTGCCTGGGGGGACAACGCGGACGGCGTGAAAGCCAGCCGCGACATCGGCGGGCGAGGCGGCAACCTCATCGGATCCGGCGTTCAGGACGAGCAGCTGATTGTTGTTGAGGGCGAACTGGGCGGCCATGCTGGCGTCGGTGACGCGACCAAGGGAAGGACCTTGAGGGTGTTGACGAAACCGAGGTATCCGCCGGTGGCACGCTTCCTGATGCCGAGACCGTTGATGCCGATCACGAATGGAGGGTGTTAGAACCGGTGGGATGTTAGAGCTGGTAGTAGTAGAGATCGAAGTCGAGGCCGAAGACCAGTGGCGCTTCCTGGGGTGGTGCTGCCGTTGGTCGGGAGGAGGGACGGCTGGGTGCTGGTTGTGGTTTCGTCTGCGTGACGGTTTGGTACCGGCAGAGACGTAGTGGTGACGAACTTGGTGGTGGTCTTTGTGGTGCGGGCAGGCGGGTGGAAGTGCGGACGTAGGTCGGGCATTGTTGATGTTGATGACGATGTTGACACCGCTGTCGCGACCGCCGTATCCGTGTCCGCCGCGTCCACCGTAGCCGTAGCCTCCGTGACCGCCGTGTCCAAAGCCGAAGTTGCCGCCGAAGAAGTCTCCGGGTCCCCACCTGCTGGTGGCGTCGACACTGACGGGGTAACCGTTGTCAGAATTGTAACCATCGGATCCCCAGTGGCCGCCGTGTCCGTAGGCAGAGGATTGTCCGTAGCCGGAAGACTGTCCGTACTCGGAGTCATCGCCCCAGATCGTGCAAGGACCGTTGTGGCCGCAGTAGCCGCTCAGGTAACCGTTGTATTCCGGCTGGACGTAGGTGTCAACCTGGTGGCTGCCACTCCAAACCTCAGGCCAACTATCGCAGACATCACCGCGGCAGCGGTGAGCAACGACGGCGAGCTGTCCGGCGGAGTGAGAGTGTCCTCCCCAAGATTCGTAAGCATCGTTGTGGTACTGGTGACCCTGCCCCTGCCACTCAAAGTAATCCTGAGCGTCGCAAGTGTAGTAAGTCTCCTCCTTCTCGCAGGGGAAGTAGAGGGTGGTCGGGCAGGCTTCGGGGGCGACGTGGACGGCGGATCCACCGTACTGGTAGACACCAGGGGTGGGGCAGGCGACGGTAGCGATCTGGTACTTCTGCTGCTCCTCGGCGGCGTTGTAGTAGCAAGTCGTCGGGCAAGCTTCGTGGACGACGGTAACTGGCGGCCCACCGTAGTTGTTGTAAACTCCGGGGTTGTCGAAGACCTTGGACTGGACGGCGACGGGGTAGTAGCACGTCGTGGGCCCGGCTTCGGCAGGGACGGTGACGGTGCTGTAGCCACCGCCAATGTCCGTAGATACCTGGTCCCGGGCAGACGGCGGAAGCCACAACGAGCGGGCAAGCCGGGGTGGGCACCTCGGACGGGATGGTGACGCACTGAGCACCGTGGGTGATCTCAGGCTGGGCACCGTGTAGTAAGGACCGACGGTGGAGTACCACTTGTAAGTGGAAGTATCGTAGCCAGTGGGCAGCCGCAAGGGGTGTGGGTGGTTACGACTTGACCCTGGCAAGTAATGGGGACCGGGGATTTCTCGGGGGAGCCCTCCTCGCACTCGGAGCACGGGGTGTGGTACCCGAGGCAAGTTGGCGCCGGCGGCGGGGGAGGCGGTGGAGGCGGAGGTGGAGGCGGGGCGGAGCGACGGCCGGCTTGTAGTTCTTGTTAGGGCAGTATTTGCCGTTCCTCTTGACCTTGGCGCTACCCTTGAGAGGACCCGCCGACGCGAGTTCCCCAAGAGTTGCCAGCACGAGCAGCGAGTTGACGTGGCGCATTGTTAGGCGACCTCAAAGCAGAGCAGAGGGATAACGAGCGACTAGGAACGTTGAACGAGCGAAAAGAAACGAAAAGAAGCGAATGAATGGAAAAAAACAGGAAGAACAAAAAACCTGCAACCAAAAACACTTATTCGAAAGCGCCAGGAATCTTAAAGGAGCGACACTGGAGCTTGACACTGTTGGTCCAGGCAAGTTTGAATGAGTAACCAGTTGGATCAACTCGTCGTCTTTATATAGAGAGAAGATGAGCACCCTCTGCTCCCATTTAGCTTTACTGTTGATAAGTTGTTTGCAACTCCTCCACTGAATGCAGGCTTGTTTTGCTATCTCATTCGAGAAGTCATGATTACGGCGTTGTTCTTGCTTGCACCCACCCTCTAGCAGTGTTTTGCTACTAGCTCGCCCTATCCACATTTCACAACTACGTAACTTCTTTTCGCCTTCCTGCGCCCTTTGGAAACATTTGGACTACAGCACTGTTGAACACTATTGAGGACTATTGGCAGTTTCTTCTGTGCTGCTACGACAACATGTAAGGGATAACGAAGCAATGGAATGGCTCTGAGGAAGGTCCTGAGGAATGATGGGACTGGGCGGCGATTTCCCCATCCCTCTCTTTGTGATTTCTTAGCCAGGATGATCTATAGCTACTGCAAACTAGTGCAGACTTTTTAAAAAATTCCCCATTATCGAAGAACAGCGAAATTTGCAATTCTTCGATCATCAGCTAAGAGTCTTGGGACATGAAATTGTCGGATCGAGAGTCAATCTTTGTGAAAGTTTGAGTGGCTATCTGACGAATTACATCGGAATGAAGGCAAAGTTATAAAACCTCCCCGACTCCAAACAGGTTGAGGGGCGATACTCTTCAAGGAATTTCTACCAACCTGCTTTAGGATCTGGCCGCTGTTGATCATACTAGAAGACTAGGGGTTTCAAATATGAGGACGCAAGGCAAGTGGTAAGTTCTGCATGGTTCGAGATGCAACAAGGGAATTCATACTTGCTACGGGCAGTTTATCTAAACCGCGAGTGAACATGCCTTTAGGTCATTATACATACCCTCAAGCGTTTTAAATTTCTTTTCTAATTGGATTCCAATTCTCTTGATACAAGCATCAACGTCAACTGATTCTTGTTTTATGTTAACTGATAGGAAACGTATAGTTACCAAGGAACGAAACGTATAGTTACCAAGGAAGGAAACGAGTCTATATATGATTATTTGATTAACGGCCCTTAGTTGGCAGCATGGGTTCATTGCCTGTAAGTAGGTTTCTTAGCAATCATATTCCCTCGGTGCGGTTTGAGAATCAAGCGTATAGAAAACATTCACGATATCAGGTATGTATCAAGAATACATCACCTCATAATAGTCCCTAAGAGTAGCCAACTGTTTGAGAATTGTGTCATCGGCTGGGTTGATTGCTCTACGGAAATCGCTGGGGATACCCTCTTAACATTAACCTACGATTCGCGATACATGCTTGAATTTCGTCTCGCGAGGCACCCTGCATGGGGAGCTATACGCGACTTCGAGCCTTCTTCAAAATACCGCTTCTCAAGGCGTCTATATTGTCGAGACTTACGAAAGACAGCAATGAGAATTTTTATTAACCACGTGTGATACAATCGCTAGGCTTCCGGCCGATACTACGTTCAGTTGGCGATGTCGGTTGGAGTATGATCTCTGACTTTCATGAATACGGAACATATCCTTTTTCGTAATTCGAAGCATCACGATCATTCGAATTCGGGTTAGGGGAACTCTCAGAAGTCTCAGCCTTACGATGACTTTGCTCTCTCCAGGTTTTTCTTCGGCAAGTTATTTTTTCTGCCACGAAACTAGGCGCCAATAGTGATGGATGTTAATGCTCCTCTTGGTGCTCACGCCAGCAGTTCAACGATATCCGATTCGACGATGTCTCAAACCGCTGAGAATTTATTTTCTGAAAAATGAAATGTTAAAAATCATACTAAACTGACTAATGGAAGTATTGTAAAACGGTGTGAACTGGTGGAAGGATGTCCATGTTTATTATTAATTCGGCTTTTCCAAGACGACCAGGTTATGGTATCATTTTAAAAGACCTCAGGTTTTAGACATTATGAAGCAATATCACGACGATTCTGGAAGCTCCAAGAAGCCCATCCAAGGTTTTTCTTCATTCTTTCCGGAAGATAGCGATAGCACTATCTCATCGATATCTATAATTAGAAAAACCGTTACTCTTTGCATAGGGCTGCATCCTAGTGAATTCTTGATGAGAAAAAAAGCCTCTACAGATTTACTACATCACACGACAAGTCGCGGGACATTTCCGCTAGTGCCCTTTTAGACAACGGACGATGTAATCTCCAGGCCTCATTGAGTAACGTAGAGACTCGATAGGTGTCCGGATATGTCAACGACCTTTCCTATATTAAACTAATACTCCGAGAACTCCGAAAGTCCATCTTTCCCATCCACGTTGATGTCATTTCCGCTCCCCTTTCTGGATGACAGAGATGACCTGCATAAATTAGCGGTGGAACCATTTGGGAAATTTCTCCCTGCAGATCGCGCTTCCGCTGCAACGCCCAGCACTAATCTGTAGACTGTTATCGCTCCCAAGCCAGGTTCAAAGTTCTGCTGTAACAGTGTTGATCCCTGAACCCCTCATCTCTTTCTACCAAAAGCGTTGATTGCTCTGGAGGCTCAGCTTTCAAATTTCTTTTCTGTTTGATATAACGACCATAACGTCCCGCATGGCGTCCATGTATCTCTCGACTTGGCTCCTACTCGCCTAGCTTCTACGGTTTGATTCGATACATGAACGCTTCCTTTCAGGGTTCTACCAAGAAGTCTCGTAAGGCGTCCATTCTATTATTTCTATATTTGCGATCTGAGATCATGCCCGCCGAGATGCGGAATATAATAATATCTCGAAACTGACAACGAAAAAAACCGGATTTCTGAATCAAATATTGATGGCGCCAGTACAGTGTGTGCCTATGTGTTTGTGCCAGTGTATGTGCCGATGGTGTATGGTTGCAAAAAGGCTAAGCAGAAATGGATAAGTAAATTGGTGTATTGACGATTGACAATCTGCGCAGTCGTACAGGACCAGTCACATAATTTGACAAGACATTTTGATCCACTTTTGTTGCAACGGTGAAGTATAATGCCAGCCTCGACGTTAGATCACCAGATATCTCAGATCTACTCTCATAGTTATAAAAGATCAAGCGTGTTCCCTTTCGCTTTATCGCATTTCTGCTACCACCGATAGGGGCATTGACAGTTTTCGAAGGTTCTATAGTCCTTCTGTCGCTCTTTTGCAATTTTATTTACAATCTCCGATCTCCTTTTCGATCGGTTCTCTTCGATATCATTGTCTTATTGTATTATCATTGTTCTAGAAGGAGGTCACGTTTTGATCTCTGTTTTTTCTAATCTCTTCATAGACCTTTTATATCCTTTATAGAATTAATACTTCATGAACTATAGAGTATAATTGTAATTCCGAGGGTTTTTCTTTCTATTTCTTAACGACCAACTTCAACAACCCTTGTACGGGGAATAAAATATAATTCATAATGAGATCGAATATCTATTCGAGCTTTCTCGTCTCCTTGACGCTCGCTGCGTCTTGGGTTGAGGCGGCTCCATCCCAGCATGAGCGTCGCCAGTGGGGTCCGGGTGGGCCCTTCACTGTCGGCCCCGCCGACGGTGGTCGTGGCCGGAATCGTGTGGAAATAATCGCCAGCCCAACAACCTTATCACAATTCCAGGTCTCCCGAACGTTCAACCCCGCCTGGAGTTCCGCACGTTCATCAAGGACGAAGCCCGCAGGAACATGTACTACCTCGCTCTCGACTACATGCAGAACCAACCCGAGGAGGATCCCATGTCCTGGTACGCCATCATGGGTATCCACGGGACCAGGATAGTCTGGAACGGTGATATGGGGAACCCCGGAGCGAGCCGCTGGAGTCCGTTATCGGCGGATATTGCGTGCACAACACCCCGCAGTTCCAGCCATGGCACAGGCCATACATGGCACTCTACGAGCAGGCCGTGAGGGATGCGGCGATCATGATCGCGTCACAATTCCCCGCTGGTGACCAGAAGAACAGGTATACCCAAGCTGCGCAGAACATGAGGATACCGTATTGGGATTGGGCTGCCGACGCCAGTGTACCCGTCGAGGTAGGAAGGGACGATAATCGGGAAGCGAAAAGCGTCACCGTCATGACCCCGCAAGGACAGAAGACTATCCGTAACCCCGTCAGGAGTTACAAGTTCCAGTCGAAGGGCGACGACAACGTTGTACTCTGGGGCACTCGGAACGATATCTACGATGAGACAATGCGCAATCCGACACTCAAGCAAGGCAGAAGGCTCGTCAACCGTCACGCGTATACAAACAGCGAGATGGTGGGTAAACAAACGGAGTTCAGGCAGAATGTATTCAACGCTCTAGCTATCTCCTCCTGGGAACGGTCTCGCGTCGCCCTCGAGAACGTCCACGGCGCAGTACACATCACCATCGGCGGAGACAGAAACGACGGACCCATTCCGGGTCACATGTGGGATCTGAGCAGAGCCGGCTTTGACCCCAGTTTCATGCTTCACCACTGCAACGTCGATCGGTTGTACGCTCTATGGCAGGCTCGCTTCCCCGGAAGCGAGCCGGACGATAACACGGAGTTGCATCCTTTCCAGAGAGCCCCAGGAAAATACTGGACCCCAGCCAGCTCCAAGAAGTGTGAAGACTTCGGTTACACCTATCCCGAAATTGCAAATAACGCGAGCCCGGACCTCGTTTCGCGGAGGATTGCTCAACTTTACGGCGGCACGAGTTCCAGTAACACTATCGGCGATGCTGCTGGTGATGGCGAAGACACCCCAGAGCCCGTCAGCTCCAGCGTCATCTCCAGCTCTGAGACTGTACCATCCTCGACCATTGTTAGTAGCGTACTCCCCGAACCTACGGAGCTGTCGTCCTCTTTGGGACCGGTTCCCGATTCTACCAGCATTGGCCTGCCAGTTCCTACGGAAGTATCGACACCTTCAGCACCGGATTTACGAGCGCCAGTGTTCTGCCAGGACCAACAGATGTGTCACCACCTTCGGGACGGGTTTCCACCAGCGTTGGTGAGATGCCTGTTCAACAACCCACGGTCGTTTCACCACCTGCGGGACTGGAGCCGAGCTCCGCACCAGGAATACCATCATCTCCAAACGGCAGTAATAACCCACCCCCGCCTCCCCAAGGCAGCCCTGATGCTCCCTGGAACTGGAGGGATTGGTTGGGCAACCTGTGGGGCGAACTTACGGGTAAGAGCAAAGACAATAACAACAACAACAACGATAACAACCCTCCTCCAGCCAGCTCGCCTTCTTCGCCATGGTGGGACCCACTGGGCCTCTTCCACAAGAACGGTCGCAGCGGCAACAACAATAATAGCAATGGCGGTCCTAAGTTCCCCGGCACCGCTCACACCTTCTCCAATAAAACCGAATCCTTGTCGTCTAATGGCGGAGAGACTTCAAGCACGTGGAGCTCGAGCAGCAGTTCGGAGAGTTCGAGCAGCAGCAGGTCCTCGAGTTCTAGCAGCGACGGTTCAAGCAGCAGCAGTTCCTCGAGCTCCGAGTCCAGCAGCGGCAGTTCGAGCAGTAGTTCTTCAAGCAGCAGCTCATCAAGCAGCAGCTCGAGCGGCAGCAGCAGCAGCAGTTCGAGCAGCACCGAGTCTTCTGATACCGAGGGAACTACTTCGTCCGGTAAGACCGTCTACCTCTCTACTCCTCCCGACAAAGCCGATCTCCGCAAGCATCGTGGCAAGCTCCTCAACGGCACCGGCCGCTATAACGAATACCTCGCCCAGGTCTCCGTCTCCAACGATGCTACCGACGGCTCCTTCAGCCTTTACTTCTTCATGGGCCCGCACGACCCCGATCCGGAGAACTGGTCCACAGATCCGAACATGGTCGGCTCCTTCGCCGTCTTCACCTCCTCAGGTATCCGCGTACTAAGCATGTGCACACCTTCAAGGGTGACGTACCGCTCACCACTGCGCTCCTCAACTTGGTGGCGGACAACAGGCTTAAGGATCTTCACCCAGATACTGTGGCCAAGTACTGCGACGAGAACCTCACGTGGAACGCGACCTACGGTACCGCCGGGTTTGACCACAAGAGCGTCGTGGTCAACGTTACGAGCACGCACGTTGAACTGCCGAAGCCGAACCAGCCGATGCCCGTTTGGACCGACGTTACCGCGACGGTCTACCATGCGAAGGAGAAGCCAAGGCGAACGTACCCCTCATCCCGTCCAAGCCCAAGACGCCGAAGCCCGTCGTTCCGGGTACACTGGGAGCTGCAAGTGGATCCTCTTCCGGAACCGGCTCCTCAACGGGATGCGTTCCGCAGTACAAGCAGAAGCCGAAGCCGGCGGGATGCGTTCCGTCGTATGCAAGCAAGAGCCCGGTTTCTTATTAGAGGTAGTTTCAAGAGAAAAAGAATTAGAAAAAGTGCGTCTTTTGTTTTATTAAATACATAGATTTTTTTTTTTTTTATAGATCTCGGCGGTCTTGTTTCCCTTTGTCTATTCATCCCCTTTTCTCTATCAATCTGTTAATTATACGATATCCTTCTTCCTCTTGTTCATATATCATACTCCAGTTATAGCATCATACATAGTATCATATAAAACTCCAGAAAATCTAAAATAAACAAGTTTGATATCCAAGATCCACTTTTATAAACGCTAGCGTGGGACGCCGACAGCATTTTTGAGCTCAGTTTCGCATCTGTTATATTTCCACTCTCAGTTGATCTTGCGAAAAGTGCATAGGCATTTTGTGTACCGAGCGTCTCGTTTAACGTGCCGTATGCACGAAATTGCGATTTCTCGCGGAATCTTCGGGCGATTTCTTGATATCCTCGTTCGATATTGGCACCAGAAAATCGTATAGCGATATCAAATTCTGCTATAGCGCGAGAGACCAGCTGGTTCGTACTTAGTAGTCGCTCATAATGCGGAACCATGGTAAGGTATAGACAGACCAGAGACAAAGGCTGTTTGCGGAAGATGTGACTGCCGAGCGTATTCATAAATCCCGAACTCGAACTCGAGGCTGGGGAACAAAGAAAAAGAAAGGAAAAGAAAGAAAACTTCCCGTACGCTTTACGATCGCGAACCAGGGGGATGTAGTCAAAAAGGGAAAGATTGAAATAAGTCTCTTTCTGTTCAGAGTCTAGAGTCTGGCACATGTTTCTAATACGAAGCAGAGTGACTTAGAACCGACATGGTTTAGCGGGCGCGCCTCGTATAAACAATTCACTTGTTCGTTTCTGGGAACGCCTCATGGTCTCGAGAGAAGTTTAATTGTAGTGAATTTTAAATTTTGAAACGAGCCCTTCAAGTTACGCCAGAATACGTTGTCATGGGCCTCATCTCGGCGCCACCGGCACCCGATCGTGGAAATGAAAATACCGTTAATATTAAGTCATTATATTGGTCCGAGTGCACAGCATTGGGCGTCTGCTCGAGTATCAAGTTTTTCGCGAGACTAATGGCTTGAAATCACACCTTCTTTCGCAAATAGACAACCTCATGGTTACCCCTAAGGTCAAAAAGAACTCCCGAACGCGGTTTTCTCATACTCTTAATATCACATTTCATTAGTCGTTCTAGGCTGCTCGGTGGAATTATATGTAAGTATCCTGTCAATTCCTGTCAGAAAAGCCACACTGAAAATTTTCATACCTCGCAATTTCATGGCGCCATGATGGAGAACTCCCCCTTTCTCATTCGGCGGCGCGCCATCCATCGCGGTCAGATAGGTAATGGGTGGTGTGCCATGGCGCCTTCATATATCGAGATTTGGCCTTTAGTATGTATCTGTATCGGTGGCCTTTCCTTTTTTCTTGTCTCGTACCTGGTCTAACGGTAATGGACTAGAACATTAGTATGACATGGTTGACATGGTACATGTCCATCCCTTTTAAGGGGGTGGACCAAGCGGCATGAGACTAGCGAGAATATATCTAATACTCTACCCAATCTCTGCGCAGTATCCACATGTTTCTTTCCTAAAATGTCTCTCTGAATGTCTCTCTTTCAAAGACTTCCGAGTAGTAAAAGTCTCCATTTGGCCTTCTACGAAAACGGCTTCCTTTTTACGAAGGTGTGCCAGCAGATCACAACCTAAGTCCCTCTCCAGCTAGGCTGAGCTTGACAGTACTTTGATGCCCAGTCCAATTGAGTGACGTCCTTGTTCATGTAGACCCTCTTCTCTCACCACCGAGTGACATTTTACTGCACTTCACTACTTACGCTCTCACGAAGGGAAAGGAGGGAAAAAAAGCCATGCAGCCATCAACTAGCAGGAGTGGGCACGCAGAACATCGTATCCCGCCCCCCTCGTATCCCGATTCCCCCACTCGTATTCGCGCTCTATCTGGCTTTTTCTAGCGGCGGCTTCGGGTTATTTCTTTTTTATTTCCCTGGACAAAGACACCGTGCATGCTGCAAGTTCGCTATACGTAGTGGTCATACAGCAGAGCAATACATTGACTGATTCCTTTTATTAGTATTCGAATTTTCCATTTCTCACTTTACCCGACTTTCCGCCCACAAGATACATAAATATCTCGAGATCCCAGGAGCCCCTTCTCTCTTCCTCCTCGCAAAAATGTCCAATATCACAAGCGTATGAGTTATTAAAATATAGTAATAACGAACAAATAATATCGTAATATAGCGAGCATATTCCAACATTACCGAATCCGAAAAGCGAAGGGCAGGGTTTATATTCCGTAATATAGCACGGCGTAACCATTATCCTTTTCCTGCAAGGCTTCCAAGGCGAGGGAATTATCAAGGCGAGAATTAGGAGGAAACGAGGATAGCACGGAAGGGGGGTTTTGGAGTATAGCAACAAGGACAAACCTTGCCAGTGGAATCGATGCAAGGGGAACAGACAGATATGGAGAGAATGTCACCAATACATAGCAGCGAAACCGAAAGGCCTCTGAAATCGAGGAGATCGCACACGAAATCAAGGAGAGGTTGCATATCCTGCAAGCAACGGAAAGTAAAGGTACATATTACATACTGACATTCTATAATTAGAACATAGAATGAAAATGCACATTTCTCATCTACGCAAGCGGGAAATTAGGACTATTGGAAGCTAATCTATTTTGTAAAAATAAACTGTAGTGCGACGAGGCGCATCCATCGTGCCGAAGGTGCGAACTAAGGGAGCAGGAATGCGTGTATCCCGCTGGAATCCCACCAAGAGCTAGGCCGCAGAAGATCGCCCTGTCGAACCCCATCACCATCATGCCAGCCTCGAGATCCACGCGAGCACCAGCCAGAGCTTCACCCCCCCCAAGCACTACCACAGCGAACATCACTGCTACCGTACGACGCCACATTGCCGGAGTCGAGTAGCAGCAGCTCCACCGACGATGAGGTGTACAGATTCGCCAAGTTGTTCTGGCGCATACCCGCGGCCGTAATCACCTTACCGCCTTCACCGCCGGGAGAACCCGCGGGCCTAAACCTGAAAGATCTGGCTCTGATGCACCACTTCTGTGTACATACCTCGATGCTAGCGATGAACACGTACCGGCAGCACTGCGAGGCGACGCTGGATGCCTGGCAAATGGGTATCCCGTCCATCGCTTTTCGTAGCCAATGTGTCATGCACGCTATGCTAGCCCTGGCAGCGCTGTGCACCTACTGTGATGAGATAGACAAGAAGGAGCCCGACCGGACGGTGTTGTCGGAATACCTGCACCTCGCCGAGTCCCACCACGACAAGTGCCTCATCGACATGCGGCAGGAGGTCGCGTCAATATCCGCGTCGAACATGGGCGTCGTGCTCGCAACATCCACGCTCCTGGCTTCGTTCGCGTTCGCATACGCGAGGGCAAGGACGACGGCGGAGCCGGACATAAACTGGATCATCATGTGCCGCGGGGTGAATTCTTTGCTAGATGTTGCCAGGACAGATCAGGTGGCGTTTTTAGCCAGCACGAGACCTCTGTCGCGATTTTGCAGCAGTCAAGCCCCATAGAACAGGGACACCCAAGGGACTTTGGTAATACCAGCGGCGGCAGGACGAACTTTGCGTACAGACACCCGATGTACCCTACGATAAAACAACACGGCAGTCTGCGTTCGCTCGGCTACGGAATCTTTTAGAGACCGCCAACGAAGAGTTGGCCTCTGTGTGTATACCGGCGTTGGATACGATATCGGAAGTCACATCGTCATTATTCTCTGACGGCTCATTCGAGGAGGCCCCTACGAGGAAAATAATCAGCTGGTCGTGTAACATTAGCTCCGCGTTCGTAGACCTGCTGAAGGCCAGGGAACCTGTAGCGCTGAGCGTGCTGGCTCACATGTACGTCTTCCTGATGCTGCTGGAAGACGGCTGGACGATCGCGGATAAAGGCAAGGTCGAGATCGGAAGATATCGAACATGCTGGGACCCGCGTGGGAGAAGTGGTTGGAGTGGCCGAGGAGTATGGTTTTGGTTTCGGATCAGATGAAGAGGTTTAGTAGGCCTCAATCGGCATGACACTATTTATTGCGTCTTCTTCTCATGTACTCATTTTTTCCTTCCATTTGTTTTCAAAGTTTGGTTTCTTGGGTTCGGCGTCCGTTTTAGAAGTGTTAGCAATATTGATTATTTTCCATTTACTCATATCTTCGTTTCTAGTATCACACGTGCGTCATTGAAGGAATAGATACTGAAGGCATAGCTATCCATCGCCACTGGCAGGTTCACTCTATACTACACTCAGTGGATCCGAGTTCATTAAAATTGACAGAATCACAGCTCGATAGTTCGCGAATGTCATATATCGGTAAAGCTGCGTATGATCACAGCCTCTCTTTCGCGGTCTATTTTTGGCTCGTCCTCATCATTGAAATTAATTAAGACACGCTCGAAGCGAGAAAAAGGTCTCCGTCTCATGATTCCTCAGCCCTGAGACGCGAGGTGGAACTCCCCGTGTGTGTTCAACGATTTGAAATATTCTGTCGATTTCGAGTTTCCTCCTGCAGACGCTGAGAATATATGCTGGTGGACCTCGTTATATCCGGTGGTTCTTCTCAGCCCACGGCAAAACCCTACTCGCCACGACATCGCCGCCTGCCCCTGCTTCGTGTCCCTTCATCACGATGCTTATGCTCGCGCTCCCCTTCTCAGCCTTTGGAACTTTGACTTTAACCGTCAGCTCCTTTGTTTCGTCTTCCAATAATCGGATTCCGTCTGTTTCCCTCAACGATGTCGTATGAAGGATTATTCACCAGCGCACTGACATCATACACTGAGGACACGATGCTGCTGAGCTGAACCGTACAGTCCGCTACATCTCCATTCTCTAGTACTATACCTTTTATCTTAACGGACACCGGAGACGACTTTACGGGTACCGGCCACGTCCGGAGGACGTCGTAACCTTCGTATTTTCCCGTCATGCTGGAAGTAGTAGCTTTCGTGAGTTGTATCGCGCGGCAGGGTAATGTTGGTGAAATAATCAGTTACTTTACGCTCTTTTGCATGTCGAGGTATATCGCATCCGTCGAGTCCGCTCCTGGAGTGAGCATGAATTGAGGATTTTGGATGGATCCGGTGAAGGAAGTAACGGCGTGTAAGAAGCACCGGAGAGCACTTGCTGCTGGACTGCGAAGAAGCCTTCGTGTGCTGGCCGACCCCATTTTTGAGTAAGAGAGAATTCAGAGAGTCGTATGGAGCTGCGGCCGGTAATAGTGAGCGGACCTGTGAAGGAGATCGTCCAGGTGCCCGGGTTAGGCTTTTCTTCGGTCGTAGAGGAGGTGCTCCTGTTGGGGCGGATTATGTGAAGGTCGTGGCCGGCAAAATGGAGATAACATATACTCGGATCAACAGGGAAAACACGATGTGGGTTCCGGGCTTCTGGGAGGTGTAGATAGTCACGGAATCTTGTGATGTGAGTGCTTCCGTGAGGAGGTCTGCATGTTCATGCTGGATTATGTGACCGCCGGATGCTTGCGCGACGTGTATGTTTCCCTGAGAAGCGTCGGACGTGCTGAAATAATCCGTATCCTACGTTTCGCGGCGAGGTTGGCGACGGCAGTGTCGTGACATCCAGCAAGAGGAGAATCGGCGTGTATGAGAAAGTGAGCGCCGCTGGGACATGATGCAGCGCTGCAAGCATCCCGAGGGATATGGCATCATGGTCTACTTCGCCGCGGCGCTTTCGTGGCGCCGCTTGGTACTTGCGTGAAAATCACCTTCGTCGGCGGATTTTGCACCAGTAGAGAAGGATTCGAGCGGTTCGAGGAGGTATACTGCATTGCTTCCACTAGAGTGACGCCTTTGCAACGGCTGATCACCCTTCATGGGCGGAAGACGACCAGTGTCTCCGCGAGCAGTGGCAGCGGCAACAACAACGGTACTCGTCTTCCCCAACAACGCATCCCTTTCCTCTGGTGTCAAATCGTTCATGACGTCATTGAGGTATATCATAGTCGCTTTCTCGGATACTGCGACAGCGTCGTAGTGCAGCTCGTAATGTGGGCTCAGCTCGCATAATATTGAATCTTTATTAATGCCTCCTTCCTTCATACTCGTGGACTTGTCCGCAATGCCACCATGCGAACACTTGCCGTCGTTAGGTTTGACATATCCTCCCAGCGAAATACCCACTGGTCAACATGTTCGATCCTTCGGCGTAAGCATGTTCTCGTACAATTGTGGCATAAAGAGAACTTGTGATTCCTCTTCCCGCAGTCTCGACAAGTCGGTATCTTAGAGTCGAGGACCTTGATGGCTTGCCCATGCCACCTTCCGAGTTCTGTGTGTGGTTCTGTATTCCCTAGCTCGATCCAGTTACTATGCGCGTAGAAATCTTGCAGCGAATGCAGCGATTCGCCGAGCGACATCCGCGCCCTATTATGTCGTTCATTCTCAGGAAGTCTTTCATGGAGCGGTGAAGGCCTAGTATCACGCGTTGACCATGAGGGAATGATTCACCGCCCATATGCTTTTCAGCATGGTGTTGGTCATCGTCGACGGCCGCATTGGCGTCTCCGATGTCTTTCTGGGCCTGCTTGAAGCCGGATCGTGCTCGACGTCGACGGAAGGATAGAGCTGCTTTGTGAGCGTTATGAGGCAGTTATCTGTTTGCTCCCAGTGAGACACGGCAATCCAACCGTAGGCGGAATACAGTTTCGTTGGGGTGAAGGCGTAACGAGATGGAGCGACGCTAAGGCCGGCAAAAGGAAATATGACGTTAGCTTCATTGTAAGAGAAACAACTTGGTAGTATAGTACTGAAGGAATGGAGACAATGCGAATGAAATCAAAAAGAACAGCAGGCATCTACTGGCCGTAAGCAAGTAAGCGGAACTTGAAGAAATCTAGAAAACGCCCCCAGTAAACAACTACTAGAAAACAAATCGACTCGCGAACCGCGGGGAATATGCACTTATTATACCCTGTCAAGCTTAAGGCTACGCTACAGAGACTTTCAAGACATTCTCTCGGTGATAAAGCGGAACCGCGAGCCACATGGCCGACGATATACTGCGGTTAAGGTAGGTAGTGCAAACTTTATGCTATCCACATATAGTGTAATGCTCATCTATCGCCTGTTAAGGTTAATACTACCGGCACGAATCTATCCATTCGCCGATTCTAAGGATTAATCTCGTTCTAGAGCATGTTCGGGCAGATCTTTGATTGAATCGCAAATCTTACGCTAAAAAACTGTGGGGAAGAATTCATTAGGCTACCTATAGCGTTAAACTCTTCCCAGATCAAGGAAGGCTCCAGTTAATGGCGCTACATATAACCAACTCGAGAGCGCCGAGTTTGTAGGAACTTCTAGAAGCGATCACCAAGTTGCATGCTATTTCCTGTTTATGCATGAAGACTCTTTAGCAGAATGCATTTAGTCCCCTACTTCTCATGAAACAAAATTAGGTCCTTATCTTTCTTTATATTCATCCTTTTCATGTATACACGACTTGGATGAGTGAAACAAATGTTAATACCTCGTACTGCGCTAAACCACTGAGCCGCACGTCTTCACGCGATAGAGAATCATCATAACAAATTTCTGAGCATAAAGTGAAAGCCCAGATATTGTCAGATAGATCGACATTACCTCTCCTCCCTCTTAAACTCCGGCGAAAGCTTCCTATCAGTTAACTTGCTAATCGATAGAGTGACACGGCGGTGTGGATGATTTATAGGTAGGTTCCAGACTTTTTAGAGCCTCTTTTTCGTTACGCCATCCATTATAATGCGTTATTTTACGTGGTCGTCACGCATCTGTTGTGGAGACCGAGAGGCTCTCGCGCAGAAGAATGCCCACAGTCATTGGCTCGCGACCCTTGTCAGTTTTCCCCGGCAGACAGCGAGGCAGTAAATTTTCGTCCTACAGCATGAGTTTATAGACGGCGCTTCCACAGACGCAGACCACGTATGCTTATTTTGCACGGGGACGAATATGCACTTGGGTAACTGGACTCCCTATTGCCGATGCGGTCGGCGGTTGTCCGCTCTTGGGACTCTGAAGACGCGGTAACAGATTCACCAACTTGAACAGGTCTTCATCGCGTTCGAAATCTGTTTCGTAACGGGGAAACCCGGATCACAAGTCTTACAATCAGGAGAGGAACAGAAAGGAATTGCTACGATTCTGGATTGTGAATTTGGATAGATCGTCGTTGATTGTTAATGACATCCCTGGTAGGAAAAAGACTGCCTTATGATCAGCCTCAGAGGAGGAATTTGCGGCGACAGAAAAGAATTTTTCTGGCCACCTTCACGAAAACCTTGCAGGACTCGGCGCGGCTCCGGTAAAGTACTGAGAAGGAACGGGTGACCCCCCTCAATTCCCCTGATAGGTGGCTGGCCTGTATTTACTGGTACCCAAAGTACTGAACCTGGTATCCTACTAAAGGGGGCCTTTCTTCTAGTCTCTCTGGAATGAGAATTATCATGAAAAAAGCTTAAGAGCTGGTCGTGTTTTCCCTAACTGTTGGCGTTGTTTGTCAATCAAATCTTATATCCCGGCAATACGGGGCTTTCAAAACGACCATGGACTCAGAATCAAGTGCTATAATAGACGCAAGTTACGATGAAATAGATATCAGAACTATTCATCAAAATTTGATAAACTTCCTTCACTCAGGCAGATATTCAGAAGCCAGCAGGTTCGTCGAATCATTGGCCGATGTTCAGGCGACCGAAGCCCCCACCGCAATCCTCACCGCCCACATCTGGTGGCAACAAGGAGATTTCATCCGCGCCGCAAAGTAATCCGAGCCGTCGACCTCGAATCCGTTAAAAACGACGAAAAGACCGCGATCACCCTCCTCGATGCCAGTTTCGGTACTATGCTCGACTTCAAAGTCAAATCCTCGCTCGAAATCGCCAACTCCCTTCGCTCGAATGACAATATAATCACCGAAATTTCACTCGAGAACGATATAACCCGGTGCGAGGCACTTTCGCTGATGTACTATCACCGCATCCGCCTCACGGCTGCCCTATGCGGATTCGACAGGAGTTTCGAGGCCATGGAGGACGCCTGGGAGGAACTCAGGCCGCTGGTGCTTTACTTCCGGCACAAGCAGCGCTTCGACGAGGAGCTTTTCCTCGTGAAATGGTCGCAGCGCGACTCGTGAATCTTCCTGCGCAGGTCGTGTCGGCATGCTCGAGGATATCGTTGCACGCATTTCTAGCAGCGGCCGTCCGGAGCCGGCTGCGACCCACATGATAGCCCACGCTCACTTCGCCGCGGGTAGCTTCCTCCTGAAGACGCGCAAGATGGAACACCTCGCACGAGCCCCACTAGAAAAGGCTGTGATGAAGTATAGCGCGTCTAACCATGCGCATGGAGCTAGCGAGGTTGCAATGCTCCTCTCAACCGATGCATCGCACTTCTTTCCATCGCAGACATATTCGACAGAGCACTGTTTCACAGCGGGGAAGTCGACGCACTCGAAAGGGCGGCTAATTTTGTTAACGAGGGTGGTGTGGTTCCGGAATCTCAGCCCGATTTTCTCGCAAGAACGGAACGCAAGTGCGTCGATTATGGAATGAACCTCACCCTTTTCTTGACTTACAGCTCTCAAGTTCGGCGGGCTTGTCAGAAGATGTAGTATTGGCGCGTCTATGAGCTTCTGGGAGACTTATATGTCCAAGGTTGATCTTTTCGAAGTTAGTATATTACCAGATTCTTAACCATAGTTCAACATGCCGCACGACGCGAGTACTATGAGGAGTGCTAACATTTTTACTTCACAGTTAGGTCCAGTTATGGGTGACAACGTTGCTCACAGCATGATGACAGCATACCGAGCCGTAAAAGATGCGAAGAAAGAGCTAAAATGGGCAAAGATATTGTACACAGTCGCGAACAGGAGCCTGAACTACGAAGATAGGTCAAAGGCGGTAGTCGATTATGCCATTTCGCTCAGCAAGCTATTCCACAGAATCCACCCAAGGATGTTTTGGGTAAGTATATGGACTTGCGGAAACCCGTGGAGATAGACGATAATACATCTAGCGAGAAAAGCAAGAAGGAGCCACCGAGAAAGAGACGCGGAGCGAGTTAACGCAAGCCATTGAGCTTTTAGAGTCGTGGATTATGATGGACTATATGATCGGGATCCTGAACGGCGTTGGTGCGCAGGAGAAGACCTACCTGTTGATCACTTGCTATTTATCCGCTGGAAACTCGAAGGCCGCACCAGAGGAGGTGGAGATTTACAGGCTGCCGAAGGGCTTATTGAGAACTTCACAAAATCATGGGGCGAGGACGACCGTATCGAGGACTGCAAGATCGATTTACTCAGAATGTCGGGCAAGACGGACGAGGCCATTGCTTTGGCGAGGCTAAGAGTGGAGTCGATCGGCGATGATCTAGACTGCATAGTAGACGTTGCTGAGATCAACAAGGCCGTAGGGAGCTTTGAACAGCTTGCTACGTGCCTACAAGAGAAGGTCCTGTATGAGCTACTGCCCGGTGGGGGTGCGGAGCTCGAGGAGATTGCAGCAGTAACGAACAAGGCCTTAAAGATACTTCGAGGAGGGACGCCTCGGAGGCCTCGTTCAGGATTGTATCCCTACGGATATGGGCGCTTGAGGTCTTAGCAAAGCTATCAGACGACGATAAAAGGTCATCAGGCTATTAGAAGATCTAGTTGCGACTATTGAAGCCGAGATGAAGAGAACGGCCGCACTTCGGGATAATGTGGATATTCTAGACCACGGCAGCCCCAGCGTGTTCAGTAAGGCTGCGTTAGCTGATCTTTATTCGGATGATATTCTACTCCACATCGGTATACGCGCACTACTAGAGCTAGGCGAAGAGGAAATAGCCTGGAGGTGGTGCAGTTGGGTAAGGCTCGATGTTTAATGGAGCACATGGGAGGCAGAGCAAGCCTGCTCGGTAGATTTGAAGACACTGTAAAGGACAATGGCAACCACGACAAAGAGCTTCAAGCGTTATTACAGGAGGAATCGAGGCTGAAGTACGGCACTTTACTCTCAAACACATTTTCTTCCTCAAAACTCTCTCAAAGTTACTAACGTTTCTTTCTGTCCTAGGGTAATAGCGGAGCAGGCCAAAACTGGCGAGCGTGTTCCTGCCCTCGCGGCTCTAGAAGAGATCAGAACGAAGCTTCGGGAAAATCCCTCTATGGCGAAGCTTACTACCTTAAGCCCTCAGGCTGGCGGTAGCGAGACCCTGACTTCACAGAAGCTGAGAACAATATCTTGTACGCAGATTGGTATATACTGCGTAAAGGCCCCAGGCCAGAGAAGCTCAAGCGAGGCGACGATTGGAACTACCCGATGGACGACTCTCCTTTTATGCTGTTCCTTCGGAAAGGCTCTCAATGCATCGTTCGTAGGCTTGAAGCTACGAACGGCGAGGTCAACGCATGGTTCGAAGAGAATCTACAATTTCCCACAAACGGAGAATCAAAGCTTGCAGGACGAAGCGGCAATGAGATCCTCGCGCAGCTTTCAGACCTTTTAGAAGGGATCACGGGGTGGCGCAACCAGAGGAGCTGATCGTAATCTGTCCCACAGACTCTCTCCACGGAATACCATTACATGCAATACCACTCGAAATGAGCATCCCTTGATAGATAGCAATCCTATAGTGTACACTTCCAGTGTTCAGAACTTTAGACAGTGCTGTCTGAGGGCCGAATCGTCTCGAAGCTGGCTTGTGAGGCCACACCCCAGTTTATCAGTGTTTACGAGGAGCCCGAGTCCCTTGCAGAGCGCGATGCAGTACTCGAAGCCATCGGTGCCTGCTCCGAAAAAATTGGAGGCACGTTGTTGAACGGCGCGACGGTGACATCTGACAAATTCCGCAGCATTGCTGAGTCGTCAAACTGGATCCACTACCATGGCCGTGCAAAATTAGATCCAGTATCCCCACTGGCGACATGTCTTGTCCTTTCCAACGCAATCGACCCGCAGTAGAACTAGCAGACAAAATGGGTTCCCAAGCCGAGCCAACCCTTTTTAGCGTATTGGATATGTTTAGCCTCTCGCCCAAATACTCCCGACTTTCGTCATCACACCATGCGAATCCAGGAGTGGAACACCAGTCGCGGCGGGGATACGCTAAGTATAGTCACGGGCCTGTTGCTCAGTGGGGCGTCCTCTGTTCTGGGTACCCAGTGGCCAGTTCGTAGCTTCGTCGGGAGAATGTTCAGTGCCGCATTGTATGAAAACATAAAAGCACAGAGAGACGTCTTGGAACTTGCTGACGCCGCCGAGAAAGTTGACCTCGTGGACGCCGAGGACAAAGGACAAACTCGAAATGTTGATGGCGTACGAGGTGAAAGAAAAACGCCGAGACTATTGAGCGTAAGGTCGTGGATGTGGCAATGGCTTGTAGGGCAGCTGTGAGGCGTATCAGAGCGAATAAGGAGACGAGCGCGCCATATCACTGGGCCGGTTTTGTGGTACACGGATCACCTCAGGCACATTTGTGAGCACTGGAAGACGAATAGTGAAAACTACAAGCAAACAATAGTTGTTACGGGATGAAAAATGGTTCAAAAGAACAAAAGCTTCCCTTGAGAAATGTTCATTGTTTAGATATTTTGGTTATCACATTCTGTGGATTAGCTAAGTAGCCCTAGTCACTGGTATCTTGAAGCTCCATGTAATGTAAAGCATTTCCACGATGCTTATGAAAAAGAATTTATGCTTCGATGAATCCGTTACGTTTAGCTGATGGTATACAGACCACGAATTCGCGCCGGCGAATGTTAAAGCCAGCGTAACACCTAAGGACGTTGGACCATATTGTGAATGCTCGAATCACCCGACAGCTCAAAGTCACTTTTGAATGGACCAGCTTGTGGTGTGGTGTGGTGTGGTATGAATTTTCTAGCTGGTAGGCTAGTCCTTTGCTTTGAAATTGTAAATACTATTAAGTGTCGTTTCATAATTAAGAATGATATGTCCCAAAGCCCTGATAGACTCGTCGAGTCAAGCTTATGGTGGTGCGTCCTTTAGCTTAAGGTGTACGGCTCTGAGCCATTGATATTATAATGAACATTTGTCTAGCGCGTTACAGTAATAAGATGATTGTGCAGTGAAAATGAAACTCTTTTCCAACTGACTCGGAAGTGAAGTTTCATTCGAACTTGAATAATCAGGTATCACAGTCTCTCTCTCTGATCTCACTCGAGGTTTAGTCACTCAATCTCATGTTTGCATAAGTTTACCCTTGAACGAATAATTATAAAAGGCTACCAGCTAGTTAACCACTCCTGCAAAATCCACAAAAATCATCAAACCACTACTTGCTATCAAGGTTCCTTGCATGCAAACTCAATTCAACCAAATATTCAGATCACTCAAGTCTACTATAATGCCACCTAAGAAAAACAATCCTCCTAAAGGTCGGGCACCTGACAAGCGCCCCAAACCGCCAAAAAAGGATAAGAAAGAGGACGACAAGAAAAGGGAGGGTGATTACGAAATGTTTGAGGAAGGGGAGTCCGATTTTGAGATGGTGGACTCCTTTGAGGAAGGTGGCAGCGGCAGCTCGGTTCATACAAAAGAAAATAAGCATAACACGGAGTGGCTCCTTGTCCATGGGCCTCAGGTTATGGGCATCGATGCGAGTGGAAGAGCAGTTTCACTGGACGCATACGGACAGGAGTCCATCTACCACCGCGATAGCGACGAGGAATCGAGGCATGATCCCAAGGGCGATAAGAAGGATCAAAGTAAGTTAAATGTGTTAAATTCAAAAGGGCTTTGACTGAACAGTCGCAGCAGCGATGATCACCATCTTGGAAATGAAAACGGGAAAGCACTGCCTGTTCGAGTTGATAAGAGTGATCACCACGATAGATCTCATAGTCCAAATACCAGGTCTCTTACCACCGACGCCGACCCTATTATGCCAGCAATCCTCAACAAATCTCCATGGGGACTCAAGAGAACCCGGGGATCCTGACGGCCACACCGATACCGACCACGCCGCTGGGGATGGGATCCATGACAATACTAATACTCCGGATAGAGGCTATCATTCTCCAGTTTTAACTCCGTCAAGGCAAGTGCATATTGACCATACCAGTGACAAGGTATCCCCATCGTTGGTAAAGCCCAACCGGGGCCCAGACGCCTCAAACTCCTCTTCAGCCCCTTTACCGAGGGTTCCTGAGCGCGATAGATATCCTGCGCTGAAACAATTCGTCGTATCGGGCGGTAGAGAATAGTTCTGCGACGGACGATGTGGATTGAAGATTTCAAAACTTGTGGATCTCTAAACTTATACCTTTAAAAAGAATAATCTCCGATAGGTTTGGGAGAAACCCTGTGAAATCTCGCCAGCGTGGAATTCTCTGCATTATACTTATTCCGTTTTATCTGCGCTATTTTAAGCTAGAAAATTCGCAATCAAAAATGGTAAAATAATAATAATAAAAAAAAAAAAAAAAAAAAAAACCAATTCTCGCAAATAAGCAAGTGAATTTCATGGGTCCAAGCAAGAGGCTTTGGAACCTCTTTCCCTTATACGTGCTTAATATGTAAAGAAGATCCGTAACTTGTAGTCAGCTAAATGGCTTCGTTGATTCGTGTGGAGCTGCATGTGTGGAGAAGTATAAGTCTTCACATGCTCTCATGACACAGCTGGCACATGTTATATCTCATTTTCCATCTGTAGACCTCCAATTCTCCATAAATTTACATCGAGTCCCATTATCAAGATAGCAACATTTCGCCCGAGTCAATATTCGCCTCTCATCAGAGCAGAAAGTACAACTCTTACTAAATGCTTACATCAGAGGCAAGGGTTAAGCATCGCCCTCGCGGTCTGCGAAATAGCCTTCCTCGCTCCACCGCGGAAATTTGGCCTGCGGGTGCCACCGTGCAGCGTCGTCATCTGAGACCCACTGGAATGAATTATTGAGTTGTCATTCAGGCCGCCAAAAGAAGGGTATAAAATCGCTCGGGTAAGGAGCCATTCTCTATCTCTCGACCGCCAAGTTCAGCGCACGTTCATCACTGTTGAGCATATTAATGAAGAAGTCCTAAGAAGATCAAAAAATACCAATGCTACACCTGATGCTCGATAAGGTATACACTTCCGGCCAGGACTATACAACAAGGGAAACGAACTTCTGATTAGTCATTGGTAACTAATCTGGTAGCTGGTGCTATATTTGCTCGTCCTGATTGAGTGTTGTCGTCCCATTTCACGTCCCCAGGGAACTTGAACCGACCTGAGTATCATCACGCGAGCTGATCGAACACCAATCAAGGTGATCTCCATGGAATTTCCGTCTTGCTACCGGACTGTTGTCCCCTTTTGTGTGGCCGAGAATCCAATCAGTCGTTCAAGGGAGTGATACGACACGAAGGCATTCTAGAAGTTGATAACGGTACCAAATTTATCTCGGTTCCAGGTTATCCGCTCCGCGCATTGACAGCTTCTCGGGTCGTTTTGATCCATTTTAAATCTCATTCAATGAAAGTTTTACTTCTAGAACATTTGCCTCCGGGCTATCAAACTTGAATGAAACAACTGGATCGATATCACGATAAAGAAAAACTGGGCGGAGGGGTTCATACTAGTAGCGCTCCGACGCACGACGGCAATCAAGCGTAACTACTAGTAGCGTGAAATTTACATATATTCCAAGAAACATTCGAATCAAATGTAAGTAGGATCAAGTTTGAAATGCAAACCATAAAGGAGTCAATAATTCGCAATCAAATGAACCCTGCGAACTCCGTCAGCGCTAGATTCAGGTTTTGTTTTCGGTGACTGGGAATAACCCTGTTCAGTCCCGCCACGCCGAACAAAATACCAATTTAACAATAACGATTCAGACGCGACCAGAATACAATTTAGACAGAAAAAGACCGGTCGATGCTTGACCCGAATGATAAATGCAAAGCAGAAGCCATGACGCCCATGCTGACACCTGAAAGGCTTTGACTAGGAAAGAAACTGGAAGCTGTCTGGAGAATATAGTCGTGTCTATAGTATAACTATAGAGATCATAGCCAAGGAGTCAGTCACGTCAGATCAATAATAAAACGGTATTAAACCTTATAAACTTTCCGAAGGCCTCCTCCATTGCGCCATTATGGCTACTGAGGCGGAAGAACGGCGCGTTGAGTGGTCGGAAGTTGCAAGGGCTTTCCTCCCATTTAGGTAGATTTGAGCGAAAGTGGGGCCAATCCCTCTCCAGCGCGCTGGACGAAGACTAGAACAACGGGGTTCCTTTCTTTTTTTTTTCCCCTTCTTCTTGTCCTCAAGGGTCTTGTCCGAGTCATGGGCACCCGGTGATGCTCCGCGGGGAAAATGCGAACTTCTCCACTTCCATGCGCTTTCTTCGTTCTGGATATCCATTACCACGATTCAGTCACGAGTAGGTTCTCGGGTATGGCTGAGAGTCGACTCAAAAGGACCATTCAATTTGGCTCGAGGATGTCCTTACGCTTGACTTAATTGCGAGATCTTCTACACAATAACTGAGTAGGCGAAGATGGGAATCCAAATCACAGACTAGAATAGATAAAGAATAAGTGTACATTAAATAGTGACATAACCTAAACGCCGAATATTGATAGAGCCATGTAGCTCGAGATATTGTCTTTGCGTTCACGGCTAACGGCATCGTTAAGATCGTGGGAGGCAAAGTGGAGAAATCTCCAACTAAAAACCGCCACGGCGTTTGTTCATGCTCTTTGCCCAATTTGGTCGAGCGTTGTCTGTCATTTCTCTCAGGTTTTACCAAATCTGAACAGCATTTTCAAGCGTCCATCAGCCGATATCGATATTAACCTACTTCTCCATGAACGATATCCCCGCACAAAAGCAGTGTGGGTGAACTCAAAGGCGCTAGAGGATGGCTTTTGGGGTCGTAGCATTACGGTAGGTATGAAGAAGATACACCGAAAAGGATATGTAGGAAATGAGGATAGGGTTGTAAGTAATGGGTGTGTGAATTATGCACGGCCGTATAAACTACCGAAACCCAGACCCACTACACGTCCTCCTTCTCGGTGTTCCTGAATAAAGAAGAACTGCAATAGAGGAGGAGGGTGTGTTGAGTAGAAGAAGACCTCAGACTTGTATCAGTTATTGCAAGGGACAACCTTCTTTGCAAAATCCAAAGTGCCGGATCATCCCAGGCAGCTCTCATGGTCCATGCTTTTTTTTTTCCAATTTATCAAAGGGATCACACGGTGACCTGCACTCCGACTTTTTTCTTCTTACACATCCGAGTTCCTACCCACCTTAATACTTCTTTATAACCTAAGCTATATATATATTATATTAGGCACCTTTGGATTTTCATTAACATATATATTATTATGTACTCGCTTTTTACTTCGGCATAAGAAATTACGGCATAGCTATTTATCGATTTTTAAAATTGATTCAAGGGTTGCTTGGGTTTCCTTTTGGAAGGAGGAGATTGTTTGACAACTCCCGCGGGAAATTTTATGCATCGAACAATAATCCTTACATCTTACAGGTTCTAATTAGCCCTGTTTAAGTATTAGCTATATTCATTTATAATATCTATCCCGTGTTCCCCGAATCGAATCGACAGGCTTCGGTCGATTTTCTCTGTCATTCTTTCCCTCGGTTATATCCCTTGTCTGCGTCGGTTTACAGGTGGAAAAGCGAGGGTTGAAATATCAAGGGCATTCCAACAAAAAACAAATTACTCGAGGACGAGGGGAAAGGCTGTGGCTAATGGAACTATATCACCGGTAATGAGAAACATATTCTACACCCGGCCGAACCACGGTGTCCTTTCAAAGGCTCTTCGAAGGATGAAGAGTTCGCAAAGTTCATCAAGGGCGAGTCGCCGCCGGGTGTTCCGAGGAATTTGTCGTTCGACCTCGTGGTCAACGGCGACTTGCGATACGTGAGTTAATACTTCAAATTCCAATCTTGTGGTCTAAGGCACTATAGCAATGGTCGTCGTTGCGTTTTATGCTCACATAACTGTAATTATAGCCATGCCGTCATAAGGACTTCATGAACTACCTGCGTTTCGTGGAGCATAGCTGCGAGAATCTTAAGTTCTATCTCTGGCTTAGGGACTATATTCGCCGGTTTGAGGAATTAAACGACGAGGAAAAGGCCATGAGTCCGCCATGGCAGGAGGTTGACACCGTGGTGCGAGCGAGACCTTCTATTGTCGAAATGTCTCCAGAGGCACCACGGAATGCGAAAGTCGGAACGGTTGTTGAGGAGGAGGTAGATGAGATTGATGTTGACGCTGGTGGGTATACTAGTTCCTGCCTCTCCCCTCCCTCATGGGCGTTTGACTAAACATAACACGTAGATTGCCTTAATCAACCTTTCGGCAAGAAGTCCGCGGATATGTGAACTATTCCTGCAGTCGGATCGTCTCTGGAGCTGAACCTCTCGTCGCGCGAAAGAAATCGAACATTACGAGCCTTACGCCACACGACGCACCCGTCGGCCTTCAAGCCGGCTTTACACGAAGCGGAGTATACCCTACGGTGGCAATCACACCCAGCGTTCCTCCGGCGGCAACTCGGCAACGCAAATCCGGCGAGGAAACTGTTCCTGAAAATCGAAGGTTGGACGCTACTGTTACTCATCGGGCCGGTCATGGCGATATTATTGATTCTGAGCGATAGGTCGAGGGTGTGGCGGATATTTCCGGCGATTGTTATAGGCGGTGCGGCGATCGTGCTCTTAGGGATAAGGAGGAGGATGTGTCCCGCGCTTACGTTTCTCGACCAAGTACAATTAAACCCATGGGACAATCCGGAGGACTTTGGGGTTTCGATGGAGGAAGGAGCGACATTCAACAAAACTCATAAGAGGAATAATTCCGACAAGTCTGTCAGCAGCACGGCGTCCAATCTAGAATTACGAAGACAAATTTCCTGTCATACAAAGTCAGCGAGCGCTTCGAGCGCCGCGATAATCTACGAAGAATCGAAAGACGATATTGAAGACACTCCCGTCAATTCCCGAGGCTCATCAACAACAGACGTGTCGCTGGAGGATGACACCGAGGACATCACAAAGTGTAAAGCGCAGATGGAGACGTTTCGCCGGAGGGCTTGGATAACGAAAGCATTCACAAGAGGTGTCGGCGGTGTTGACCAGGAAATTCGGAGGACGCAGGTGCACATGGTTTACCAACAAGCGGTCCTTGGCTTCTCGGTGTTTGGGATAATGCTCGTCGTCATGCTGCCGCTACCGGAGTATGGAATTATATAACCCGACTTCCCGATTCAAGTTTGTTCAGTTTCATGATATCTTCTTGTCTTTCCTTTCTACGAGCATCATAGCATTGGGTTTAGGCAACCATCACTCACCGGCGTTTTATCTACTTTAATTTCTGCTTTCAATCTAATTCATGCGCCCTCTCAGTTGGACAAAAAGTTCCTTTCTCAGGCCTTCACTTCTTCATACGATCATCACCATTCTTATTGCTCACTTGGGCATATACCTATTGCAGCCGTAGCACCTTCCTAGTACATATCAGTTAATGCAATAATAATAATCTTTATTCATGACAAGCGTGGCGGATTTTCCGCTATACTAGACTACTATGAATATTTAGTCAGTGCTCTTGTCCTTTTGAAAGAGAAAAACTGAGCACTACTGCTGCCGCCAGTCTCTCAGACTCTCGGTCTCTACCGGCGTTCTGAATCACTTCGGTGAACTATCGATAGTCCTACTAACGCGTCCGAGCGCATAGCTGCTGGACTACCTACGCTCCCATATGTGGCCGATTGCTATTGATCACCGAGCAAGTCTCATGACCAAGACCAACGAGGGGTTAGGCTAGCCTGGATTCGTGGCACTGCGCTAGAATGATTCACCGCCACCAACAGAAGCTTGGGCATGAAAAGGGCAAATGAATAGAGAATTAACCTCCACGAATCCATGCGATATATTCACAATAGCACATAGCTCTGTAAAGAATTCCCAAAATCAGTGAAAATTGAGCTGGCGAGCTACGGAATAGGAGAATGCCGTTTTCAATATATCGAAATCAGTTCGATGATGACTCTGGATCTCGGAAGTGAGCGTATCTCGCCGCACTTCAGCCACTCTCCTATCATGTTCATGTAACCAAAGAAATCATTTTGTCAGCGCCGATTTGTATGTGATCTAGGAAGTGAAGCATGCTAGACTTCTCTTTACGTTTTTCTAAGACCCGATCCTGAAGTTTGTGTGGCCGTGGAACCCAGCAGACTTCAGTCCTTTGTTTGCTAACGAAACGTCTAACAATCGCTTTGTCCTCCTCAGTCTTTGATGTCTTTTCGCCTTGTTTACGATTTACGGGATCGCCCCTGATTGGCCAGCAGGTGGTACGTAAAGCGCGACACGGAACGAGGCTGGGACCACGAATCATCGCTCTTGCTAGCCCCACCACTTGACTTGAGCAATGAGCCCCACAGCCTTGTGCGGGGTCGATCAGGAGTCATCATGCGTATAAATATAACGCTTAATCCCCAAGCTTAAACACGAAAGGACCAGATGATTCCATTTGTCTTCCGGGATTCATATATACCAATACATGACTACAGATCCGTTCCGCTTCGTTAAAAGAACTTGCCGTTGAAAATATCGCTGCAGTTTATTTGTATCTTGACTTTCGTATCTTTTGCTCGTATGGTCTTCGTTGAGAGTTTTATAATTTGAGTTTTCCTTCAAAGGCCACTGTTTTTCTTGCTTGCAGAGTTTCAGAAAAAATAAGAGGTTGGGTTGTCAGCCTCTCCCAAAGATAAAGCAACCATCATGACCACTATGCCGTCAACCAGTTCTCTGGGTTCTCCGATTACTACGACACTTATTATGACGAGATCTCCCCGCCGAACAAATCGCTCGTCGCCTTGACGCCGTTAGGTGAAGATGCCGAAGAGTTCATCGATACTGGGATCGGTGACCCAGTCCTCAAGAGATGCCGGTTCTGCCCAGAATCTACATCTCCGCCGACAACGCAGAAGGCATGGCCGAGCATTCGCGGACGTATGCTCACTTATCCAGGCTTCACGAGCTCGTGAGCGAAGTGAACCAAACCCTTACCACTATCACCTACAATCTGCAACAAATCTAAACATAGTCAACGCCAGCGGGGAGGTGAAGTTTGGGAACAACATGGATGAGAATCCTCTCAACGAGCCCACACCCTCGTACACCCGCGTCCATACACCCTAGGTGCGGTCTCTGCGGGATCACTTTCCAGCGGAAACTCTCGTCAAACCCCCAGTGGGATTCCTTCTCAGGTCTACCAATCAACGAAGGCAAGTTCATCTGCGCGAGGTCCGGCCACTACTGCGAATCCTGCGAGGCCGTCATGTTCCAGAGCACATTTACTCAATTCCAGCGGTGTCTGTTCAATGGCAAACCCACCGAGCCAGAACAACTTGAAGTCGACTTTGCAGAGTCTTGCAGCCGCCAAAAAGACAATACCAAGGCGAAAGAGAAGCACACGGACGCAGCGGCTAAGAAGACGAATAAGAAGAGTAAATCCAAGCAGAAGAATATCAAATGCAAGGATGCGGCCTGTCCCCGGATGTTTAAGCAGGAGCACCATATGCAGACCCATTTTGATGTAACCCATCTTCGTTCCGATACTGCTACCCCTCCACCGCCAGCCTCCCCAGCAGTTTCGCCACTCCCTGCTTCGTCGACGACTGTGAGTGTCAAACATATTTCTTGTGCACGGAAACCGTGCAGAAGAAGTTCAAAACCGAAGCGGCAATGCAGATGCACTACCAAACGCGATGCTGCCTCCAAAATCAACAAGTCAAACCTGCCAACGCCGCCCTTCTTTCACTTCCAAAGGCGGCTACACCAGTTGCAACAGCCGAGAAGACGGACGCGGCCCTACCGCTAAGAAATCTGCTTTTCTGAAAGTGAACAATGCAGAGAAAACCCTTAAGTGCAAGCACGACTCCTGCATTGCGACGTTCGCCAAGACCTACGCGATGGAGCAGCACTATAGGGTTAAACACGGCCCAAAAGTAAGGAAGACGGAAAAGCGTTAAGGGCAAAGAAAACACGTCTCCATTGTACTAAAGCTCCAATCTGTCCCAAGACTTTCAACTGCGGGAAAGCGGTTCAGCAGCACATCAAGAGTGGAAAGTGTAAGGGTTTGGAAGCGGCTTCCATTCCAATACTTGACGTCTCTCAAGGAACTGAAGATCACATCAAGAGGAGAACACAGAGAAGCCCGGGCTTGCTACCAGTGGCGAAGAGAAGGTGGAGAAAACGAAGGATGATACGAAGTCAGCGGTCTCAGAGCCATCTGTGACTTCTAGTGAAGTCGTTGATCAGAACCCTGAGGAGATCGTACTAGAGGAACCTGAGGAGTCGTGCTAGAAGAGCCTGAAGAAACCGACGTCGGAAGCAGAGCCGATCTCAAAGGCGGTTCCGCCGAGGAACCCCGTCCTGCGAAAGGTTCGGCGACCTAGTTCGCCTACTAGAAAGCTTGCCAAAGAGGGAGAAATGGGTAATCGTCGGACGTGACGAAGTTGAGGTCGATAGTGAGGTAGACGAAGGCTCCGCGACGGCCGACTTCCGAAGTCGAGGATGAGTTCGTTCTCGTGAGAGGATTATGGATTGAATAATGAAATACTTATTTGCTTTGTCTTTTCAAGGGTGGAATATCTGCTATTTTCGCTTAGATCGTGTTATTATCTCATTTCCCAATGACTTTTATGGAGGAATTGGAGTAATTGCTAGCTATTGGGCATGCCAAAGAGGCATGACAAATCTATAGGCATCGAGATGAATGCTTGTATAGCTGAGGAACAAGGAACTTCAGCTAGAGATATTAAGATCTCAGCTGTAGATGTCAAGGAGATTACGACGATAAGGCTCTACGAGCCGTCGAGGCAGACTATATATATTATATTAAGATTATAGTATTATTAGTTTATTATATATAGCATCGTATATTCTTAGTTAGTCTAGTTAGTTTAGTAGTTAAATCTATAAGTTTGATCCTATCCTATATTATTAGATATTATACTATATATCTACGCTAGTAGGTTATAAGCCCGTTAGTAATATATCTTAATAAACTAACTTACTTCTTAATCTCCCCTAAACGATATATCTTACGATATCTCTCTTACTAAAGTTTAACGAGGTAAAGCTAAAGGCTAATCTTACGAACTACCTCGATTAGAGTATATATAAATTACGTTCTTAAGTATAATAAAGTCTAGGATATTACTAGTAAACCGCTTAAGGCTACGGTAGCCGACGTAGAGCTAAGTACTAATAATTAAGATAATAACTTAAAGGCGTATACTATTATTAAAGCTTACTACAAGGTAGAACTTAACGTACTTATCTACGATCTACTAATAGTAGCGCGAATAAGGTATAGATACCTTAAGTTCGGCGTATATCGCTATTACCGCTATTAGTAAGCCTTATATTAGGAAATAACTAAGGTAGATTTAACTTAAGAATAAAGTCGATATTTAAGATTTATATAGAAGTATAGATCTTATTAGAACGTATAATAAGATATTAGGCTCGATCTTAATAGAGAAGACTAAGGCGGAGACGGCGAGAAGACGGAGCTAGGTATAGGCTTAAAGGAATAATAATAGCTATAGTAGAGGCTATTAATCTCATCTATAGTAACCTTAGTAGCGACTAGGAAACGTTTATTATAAACTTTTAGTAGATAATAGATTTAATAGTAAAGAAAGACCCTTAATATACTCGAAAAAGGCGCTACTTATTAAAGAGGTAAAGCGTAAATATAATATACCGGACGTTAGCTCTAAATAATAAGACGCTATTTAGAAGGAATAGCCGAAGGTAAAATAAAAGAAACGATAAGAAGATTTATAAGTTTAAGAGGTAAATACTACTACTATATAAGGTTAGATATAAGAGGCCGACTATAAAAGCGTATAAAAATAAGAAGGATAGCGTAATAACGGGTATTAGGCCTTATAGTATAAACCTTAGTACGAGATACCGGCTCTTAGAGAACGATCTAGTAGTTTCTCGACTTAGGCGTATCTTCTTATATAATATAGTAAGAGAAATATTCTCTACCTATAAACCTCTTAAAGCTATAGAATATTATAATCGGTAATAGAGAAGTACTATAGGCTATTACTATTAGCTTAGTATTTATAAGGCTTAGTAAAGGAGTACGGCGGTAGTTTATTAAACTTAAAATACGCTATACGCTCTAAAGATAAAGTATAGCCTATTCTCGATCTCTCGCGTAGATAAGGTAGGATATATAATAATAATCTAATAAGGTAGATATATAATAACTAGACCGGGCTAAAGAATTAAAGCTACTAAAAAATTAGGATATAAAAGATCTTAGGTAAGATTATAATATCTATAAGAAAGTTTAGCTCTCGCTACTATATAAAAGTATATAAATAGCTCGAATATCGGTAAAATTATATTAAGCGAATAATTAAGTATAGAAGTATTACCGGTATTACTAAAGACGTAAGATCTATAGGGCTATATTAACTATAAGGCCTACGGACTTATAAATTAAGGTAAATTAAACCGCGAGAAACCTTAATTAGGTAAGTATAAGCTAATAGAGATAATCTTTTTAGATTTTTACTTAATAGGCGTATATAAAGAGCCTAGAGATTATATAGGTTTATTACTTCTTAAAGGGAATAGTTAGAAGTCCTAGATCTACTTTATAAAAGATAAAAAGGTAGAGACGATACTCTTATACTTTAATAGTACTCTTAAGATAGCTAAACGTTAGTCAAACCTTAAGCTTATTAAGCTATAATATAATAGAGATAAAAATATACCTTAATCGATAGACGCTATAATAAAGTAGGGATTGTAGTCTATATTTAGCTTATATACGTATCTTAATAGAATAGCGTACCTAAAAGCTTAATTAGATTTTTATCGATAGATAATAATATTAGCCGCGTTAGAATTACCGCCGTAGCTATAGGTAGAGGCGGTAAATTATTATAATCTAATCTATAACTATACGCTATTAAGGCCGCTTAAGGTACTAAAGGATAATAAATAGACGATACTAGGAAGATAGGAAGGTAGAACTCCTATATCTTAAACTTTAAAGATATTTAGTAAACTATATTACGTATATATTAATAGTACTAAAAAGCTAGATAATACTACTAAAAAGATATACTTTATAGGCCTAGAGGCTTATAATATCTACGAGTCTAGGATCCTACTATCTATAAAGTATTAATCTATAAGATATTAGATTCCCGATTAAATTACCTTTAAAGTACGTAACTTCGTAGAGGATAATAAAGATCTCTCAGTACGTTAAAGATACTTAGAATAGGTTTAGGATAAAATAGCGACGGCGCTAGATTACGATTAAAACTTAACTTCGATCGTTAATTAGATATCTACGAGACGATTACGCTAGAATAGCCGAGGATAAGAAGCGAAGATCTCGATAACGCTAGTCTATAGCTAAGATCCGAGGATACTCGCTCTTACAGAGGAAGTTACGTAGATACTATAAGATAGATCTACGACGATTAACTAAAGATAATAGCGTATTCCGAATCGCAAGATAAGATCTAGTAGTTAAACTACAAGATACCCTATAGGCTAGGATACGTTAGTAAAGATCTAACGCTATACGCCTTAGAGAGAAGGCCTATAAAGGATTAATAGTATATATCGATAAACTAGAGCTACTTACCTATAAGAGGCTATAAGCTCTACGAACTATAAAGATAGCGTATATCGATAGATCGAGAACTATCCTCATTAAAGAATAAGACGTATAGAAACCTATAGATTCTTAAGATCTTCTTCCGAAATAATATCGTTAATAGTAAATAGGTATTTAAGTATAAGCGCGATACTACCGTTAGATTATAATACTTAAGAGACTAGTTACTCGAGGTTTATATAAAAGTAAGGGATCGATTATAATAATATATACTAGCTAAGATATTAATAGTAAGCTATCTTTATACTAAGCCTAGCTCGATCTTAAATATAAGTAGATAGATATAATAACGGCCTTCTCGTACCTAAACTAAAGTAGAGAATTATTTTAGGCCTCTAAAAGGGAGTAATTAATAGATTAGTTAAGTTAATAAAGACTCTATACGCCTTAAATAGTTACCTCGAGAAATATAAGAACTTACCTTAGTTCTTAAATTATTAAAGTTTAAAGTTTATCGCTCGATAATAGCTTATTTATTAGTAAGGATCGTTAGCTAATAATAATTATCTATTAATAATCTATTAATAGCTAGATCTAATAAATATAAAGTTAAGATACTTAAGCGAGATCTTAGTTTATACTTTAAGATAAAGGATATAGGGCTAATAGCCTATTTCTTAGGTATATAGGTAGAACGACTAGGTCTAGAAATTAATCGCCTAGTACTATATTAGTCTATATATATAATCGCTCCTTAAGAGATTTAGGCTTAGGATACTCCCGGATTAGTACTCTATAGAAAGGGAGGTATCCCTTAAACGGAGGATTAGGAACTATATTAGTATATATATTAATAGATAGTAGAAGTTTAATCTATACTCTATTTACTAGGCTAACCGATACCTTCGCTATCTCGACGTTAGGTAATACGTTAGCGAAGTAAACCAAACTTATAAAAGGTAGTAAGAAGAGTACTATAATATTAGGGAGGATCCTCGATAATACGCTTACGTACTATACTTATAAGATAGAGATAAGATACTAGATCTATATATCTACGTAAACGCCGACTAAATAGATATAAGCTTATTTATAGATCTACTATTAGCTATATAGTAATATTTAACGAATAGCTATCTTATATTATTTAAGAAATAACGTACTATAGCTATTAGTAGTACTAAGGTAGAATATATAGCCATAAGAGAAACTTTATAGGAAGCTCTCTAGGTACTTTAGATACTAAAGAATATATAGCGAGCCTTTAAGTTTAAAGCTCTTAATAGCATCGAGATATATATAGATAATTAAAGCGCTATTAGTATTACAAAGGATCCTAAACACTATAGCAGAACTAAGTATATTAATATATAACATCACTTTATAAGGGAACTAGTTTAAAAGAAACTATCGAGCCTCGATATATAAGATTAGAGGATAATATTCAGATATACTTATTAAACCGCTTATAAAAATATCTTATAATAGCGCTATAAAGGCTATAGGTATAAGAAGATAGAATAAAGATTACTAGTATTATCGATAAGGGAGGTACTAGCTATTAGGTATACCAAAGAGGTATAATAAATTTATAGGTATTAAGATAATACTTATATAGCTAAGGAATAAGGAACTTTAGCTAGAGATATTAAGATCTTAGCTATAGATATTAAGGAGATTATAATAACAAGGCTCTACGAGCTATTAGGCAGACTATATATATATATTAAGATTATAGTATTATTAGTTTATTATATATAGTATTGTGTATTCCTTTAGTTAGTTCTAGTTAGTTCAGTAGTCAAATCCACAAGTTCGATCCCATCCTACATTATTAGATATCATACCATACATCTGCGCCAGCAGTAATATTTGTTCTGAGTGGTCTTTTCGATTTTTTCACCGTATGTATATAACTTAGTGTGAAACCTGCCTCAATATTGAATACGACGGAATTCAAAAATTAATAAAGAAGCGAAGGCTGTCTATTTAAGCATTACCCTGAGACGGCGATGATGATCATCGTCAGTGTGCTAAAGCTCATCTCGTCTCAATTTCATTTTCAGGAATACATATAGCTTTCGTGCTCAAGCCCTCAACTTCATGACCGTCCTTTTTGTTAGTCCGCAGCAATGTGTTTTAGTAAACAGCGAATGAACCCTTGTGGTGCCAATGTGAGCAGAATCTGCCGTGATTTTAAGCGCGCGCACTTCACGCCGTGACAAGCTGTGCTCTATAGAGAGATCAGCGATACAGAACAAGGCTGTAGACCATTCTCGCCGATTAATAAGAGTCCGTCCATCGAAAGCAATCCTCAATCAGACTTGAACCACCATGCTATCAGCACGAAGCATATCATAGGATCCAATTTACCCCCAGAAATCAGAAGAAAACACATAACAATGATCCGTTATCTATCACAGCTTTAGTCACAGCTTGATTACGATTTGTGCGTAAATTGGAAAACTCTTTTATACATGTATAGACGGATAACGATGTGGACAGTGTGGTCTCTAGCTTAAATACAGAGTATCCAGCTCTCGGTCGCCTTTAACAACATGAATTCGTTGTAAGTTCGGGTTCGATTACAATGAATCCTACTCATTGCCGGACGCTGGAAAAGTACACTGGGTCGCCGTGGAGGATCAAGCCAAAGTTGCCTAGCGACGTTATCAAAGCTGGAGCTTGCGTCCGGAGAGCGGCAGTATCCGTTAAGGACGATGGAAGCATCACCACCGCTGGGAAAGTCAAGACAAAATTTCTGCTTGGTTGACAGGAGCAAAGCTTGAGTCTACAGATCGCGCAGTAGGATTTCTAAAGAGGCTCTTTCCATATCCTAGGCGCTTTGCACACGTAAGTAGTATTGCAACAATATTGCGTTTGATCACGGTGACCATGATTCGTATAAATTAATATGCGGTTGTCGGTCTAGGTGGATTCAATTAGATGCCCACGGGTCTCCCCAAGAAGTACAAGATCGGATTAACAGCAATTCCATCATACTCTTCGAGATCATGTACTGTACAAGATCTCAACCTACTTTACCAGAATGAATGTGGATACAGAAGTTTCAGTTTCGTATCTCATCGCGCAAAGAGTGGTAACAACAGCCTCGGTCGTCATGTCCACAGCATCCTCTAGGGCGAGTAACGCAGCTAGTAGCGTCCGCGGAGGAGAGTTAGACGAAGAATGCGTAAACGACTTCTTGACCAATGATGAAGATACAGATGAGGACAACCTGACTCTTGCCAAGTTCTTATTCGATAAGGGCTCCGCAGCATATCAACAAGGGAGTTTTGATGAATCCATAGTTTTCTTCGAGCAGCATTACTGCATACCCACGCGCCCACGAAAGGCAAATTGACTTTGAAATATCCTCTGTTTAGGTCGAGCGCACATGTGCAAAGGTGAATACCAGAGGCCGTTGGAAGTCGTCCAGAATATGACTGCCATTCCCTGAACATTCGCTATTGCAGCAAATAGCGCTAGTACAGTTCTCTGTCATAAATGTTAGGACACCTGCCCAAGTGGGTCTAGATTTGCCGGAATGACACGAACAACTTACTAAGCGACATAATATCGACCTTCCTAATATATCTTAGAATAACATCCCCTTTTATATACCAACCTCCTATTTATAATACCCGTAAGCGGCTGTTAGATAGCTAACGGCTAGAGATATTAGTATATTATATATAGGGATACTTATACCGAGAGATTAAGCGTAAACTAGTTATAAAAAATCTACCGCTTATAGAGTAGTTATTTAATATAAAAAAAAAAATAACGTATAGCGTCGTTGTCGCCCGTCTAAACTTCTATTCTTAATAGACGAGATTATTAGCGACTTACCAATTATATTACGAATATTTATTTAATACTATATATAATATAATTATTAATACCGGCTTAGGCGTATCGCTAGAGACGATATATCGTATATTAAGGTACTATAGTATTATAACCTTTATCGGCGTTAATAAACTATAGCTTAACGACGAGAAAGAGGCCGCTAGACTTATATTATATAAAGAGTATAAGAATAATAGTTTAATAGATATACGTAATATTGTATAGAGCGACGAGGTAGCTTTTTATAATAGGCGGAAGACGCGATCTTTAGTTTAACGTCTCCTAACGGACGATAAATACGAAATATAATTTTTTACGCCGATATTTAAAGTACCTAAGACGTTAATTATAATATAGGGATATATTATATACGACTATAAAGGCCTATTAGTTTAATTACGTCGTTAAATAGTAAAGAAATGTATATCTAAAAAGGATCGACTCGGTTTTAATATATAATAATACGTCGACGAAGTACTCGAACCTTACTTTCTACTATTTTATAATAATAAGTTAGGTGCATAGATAAGGCTAGTATATTATTTATAAACGACGTACATCGATATACCGCGGGTATTACGTATAGTAATAGATTAAAAATAATAGTATATTAAAGCTTAAATAAATAGCTAATAGCCCGGATCTTAATCCTATTAAAAATTTATAGACTATTATTAAGGTATAGCTACGTCGTTAGTTCTTAGATCCTAAATTATATTCTTATTCTAAGGACGAGCTCTAGGCGGTAATAAAGCGCGAATAGGACGCCGTTATATAATATAATTAATAGATTATATAATAGTTAGCTTATACGTATTAAAAAATATATCGATAACGGTAGAGGATATACTAAATATTAAATATTTTACTATAATTCGATAGATTATATATTAACCTACTTAGATTTTTACTTTTATAGCTATAGTGTTAATATCTATCTTATAATTAGATATTTTATAATAATTAGATATATCCTGTCGTTTAGCGCTATTTTATGTTGTGAGCAGAACGTGTCATTCCGGGCAAATCTAGACCCACTTGGGCAGGTGTCCCAACATTTATGACAGAGAACTGTAGAAGTATACACAGCATTGGACGTACAACGAGCCAAGGTACATTGGAAGGATGCATGGGCAGATTTAAAAACGACGTGTGGTGGTAGCAAGGATAAAATTGAAAATAGTCCCACCTTCTCTCTCTTCTGAGAGCTCAGGTACGAATTTTGAGGACCGAGACGGGGAAAGAGCAAGAAGTGGAACTTTGGTCCATCGTGGAATTAGTTCTATCGAGCACCCGACCAGGGTGGATTCAAATCATAGCAAAATCTGAGTCAATGCGAAAACAAGCGCCAGCAATGTCCAGCAAGTCACTGGAAACCCTGACTCACTAGGAACTGGTTCTAAACCAGAGCATCGCAACGCCAACACTGCCACAGATAGATTCATGCCAAATGGGCTCATGAATGCAGCACATAATGGAGACTTGGAGTGGTTCAACGCATCCTCACCCTTAAGCCAGAGGTCGTGAACGCTATCCACCCGAGAACCGAAAGCACGGCCTTGCGCATTGCTGTCCGGTACGCGGAGGTCCCGGTCGTCGATTACCTCATCGAAGCGGGCGCCGACGTTAATGCGAGAGACTGTGTTGGACTGACCCCCCTACACTACTTACCAACATTTTACACTGCTATCTACCCACTCGAAATGATGAAAAAGACATCCCAGATAGCCCAATCGCACATTTGGATCGTGTCCGAGTCAATTGGCAACATCCGAACTTGATTTATCGCGACCTGAGGCTGGGGCCTTCGTGCTGAAGATCATCAAACTTCCAATAGACTCCGGCGCCAACGTAAATGCCCTTGGCAGGAACGACATCACGGCGCTGCTACTTGCCGTAGCGAGCAACCGGCTCGAGGAAGCTAAAGCTTTGATCTCTGCTGGGGCTTTCGTGAACCCGGCGCGACTAAGCCCATTGAAATGGGCCATCCAAGAGCTCAACTGGAGTATGTCGTTGCTGCTGATCGAAAACGGCGCTGACTGTACCTAGAGGATACGTGAAGGGAACCTCCTCAATCCGAATGCTTATGCGGTCGATCGCCAGGGAAACCGTAAGGCCGCGTATTGGTCCCCAAAGGGCATCCAGCTCGCGAAATCAGTATTTCCAGCGCTTGTTGAGAAAGGTGCCGAGATCTTAATTCAGCTCTGGGCAGACGTAAACCGAGCAGACAGGAAAGGATCGACGCCGCTGCATTACGCTGCCCAATCTTTGCAATGCTGACGCCGCTAAGCTACTGCTCAATCGGAACGCAAACATTAACCAGAAGAATGCCCGCGGCGAACCCCGCTTCGTACTAGTCTGAACACTGCCAACGCAGCGATCAACGGCAGTGGAGAAGCCTTTGCGGAATTGTTGGTTGATCGAAAAGCTGACTTGAGTATCAAAGGGCCAGACGGGCTAACACCGCTGGATATTGGGTTCAAAAAGTTCCGGTTTCAATTCGCTAAACAAACATACCGCGGCTCGCGTTCGTGATTTAATAAACAAGAATATAGTGCCAAAAGTTTCAGAAGTCCAAGAAGTTCGAACAAGGAGGGAGAGGTACGGCTGAACACAAGAGATTCTAGATGCATGGTCTGCTCATTACAGAAATATCCCCCCTCGTTCTGGTTTCATGCGTCTTACGAAGAATAATAATAGTATATCTATGTCTACTTGTTAGTCCCGGGAAGGGTGTGAAAAGAAGCAGAATGGCTGGGCTAACAGGCTGATACATCATCAAATTAATATGATTCACTCACTATAATCAAAAGGCGACGATGAGCAGTCATCAGTCCTGTATATTTTATTAGAATCGTTCAAATAGCCAATCGTACATGAGATTGTAGATGGACACCTTTCAAGCCGTTATAATCATGTTAACAGAACAGAACGCCGTACGACGGTATCGGCATAACGACAGCCAAAAACACAACCGTCGGTAAAACGCCCATAACGCAATTCTGCGCGAACATAGTAACAAGCAACGTCCTCAGCTCCGCCTCGCGTATCTTCGCATAGTCCGTCATCGCCTTTCCGTAAAACGACCGCCTCTGCCAGCTCGCCATCCTCGCCTCCGCCTTTTTGACGTCCACGTCATCAAAGTACACTTCGTTCGCGCAACTGCCGCTGCTAACCTCCGATATCACGTCCTCTTTATCCGGCACGTCTTCATCCTCGTGTGCTTCCAGCCGTGATAGCCCGTCTTTGTGGTAACGCTGCTTCGTTTACGGTGGTGGCTTGGATGGCGCGGGAAGCCGCGGGTACGATGCGGTACGGAGGATCTTTTCCGTTACTCTTCGCCTCGTCCTCCTTCTCTCCGTCATCCTTCGTGTCCTCCTTCCGCTTCTTCCCGCTAGTCCTCGTCGCAAACTCCTCTGGATCATCCCACGGATCCAGCAGCGTCTCCCTCCGCACGAACAATATGCGCATATCCCCTCCAGCACGCGAATAGAACCGCACTACCAATCCAGAATGCGAAACCAGGTATCAACCTCCACGCCCGGTGAAAGGGGATAATATCAGAACCACCGCGCCGACGATACCGACCATTAAGAAGAACCCCACGTTGAAGTAGCCTACATTACCTATACTTGTTCCTTCGCCGGAGGCAGAGTTGCCGTAGGAGTAAGTTTGGATACGATTGGTACCGTAGCACGTGCTCGGTCGCCTGCGCAACGGGTAAGAAAGCGGAAGGGTGGTTGTGTAAGATAATGCCTCTATTGTGCGTTGCCGCTCCCACGTTGACAGGTTGATTTCGAGCGGGCCGCGTGTAGCGAGGAAAAGGGACGCGATGCGGAAGACTTCGGCGCGGAAAGGCTGCTGTTGGAACGCTATAGAATACCACCCCGGTTTTTAGCGAAACTCTCCTCTAAAATGGGTGAAGCATGGGTGGGAGAAGCTCCGTACAATTTCGAGCATTCAGTGCTTCGACGCTGACTTTGGCGGCGTCTTCGAGGTTACTCGACCTGTCTTTATCTTTGTCTTTGGATGCCTCCTTGTTCCACTCAGGGCTGAGGTCCTTTTGGTCCTGTGGCAGTTTCTCCACCGGGATACGTAGTCCTGATACCTATTTTGCTCATCCGATTATACGTTAACAATCGTCTTCCCTTATCATCTCATCCTCGACCTCAGAAGAGAATCTTATATACCATAAAAAGAACTTCAGGTTCTCCGCGCTGTGCTCCTCAAACCGTAAATAGTTCATAAAATCCTTTAGCCGTAGAGGCTTTTCAGAAGACAAAGGAGAAATTAGCCACCCAGATTTTCATCCCTTTACATCAAGTTGTGTGTACTCATACCCAGCACAGCTCGTTTCGCAAGCAGCGCTCGAACCGCATGTTTCTGGTATCCCCTCCCGTGAATGCCATCTCCGTATCTATCGTCGGAAATATTTCGAAGTGTAGCTCGGAGCGCCTTCCCCTTGCCAGCGGTATCGAAACCGGCGGTGGTAGAAAAAGTCGATCGGCATGGCTGCTTGGGATCGTTTACTCGAGTAAATTACCCTGCTGCGTGTTATCTTTCCATCTCCCGCAGAACCAAGTAATTTTGAAATGTATATGATTTGAGCCCCTCTTGAAACCCTTTCAAGTTTCAACCAGCGAAAGAATATTCGTTTAAAATAGAAGGTAATTCGTGATCGTTCAAACGATCGCAGGTGTAAGATCCGAGAAGGTGGTTAGAACAAATGAGGTCAAAGGTTCTCTTTGCAGATAAGTTAACAACCCTAAGAAAATAAAATAAATTAGGTTATTATTTTTAGAGGTACCTCACAATATATATGAAAAAAAAAAAAAAAATCCCCAGTTCAGGTTTCTCACGTAAGTAAGGGACGGTCTGTTCCATGTAAAGCTCGGCGTCGTCTGTAGAATCCAGGCTCTGGGCCATTACTACGCTCTGCTATAATAAGATCTCTATATACGAGAAAGTGTTCCGGAGCAGGTTTTTTCTGGCTCGGTGGAGATTCTGAGTCAGGAATGGATACACGGACCTCAAACACCTCACTACTTCACCTCACCCACTTTTTGTTAAGCTCGTGTTCCTTTTGAGGTTATTGCTGCGAGGAAACAAAAAAAAAAAAAAACGAACGCCACGAAAAGCTTACCCCACGGCGCACGCTACCGATTGGTACGAAGGAGGAGCGCTAGTCGAGATGGGTATGCAAAGGAGAATATCATGTATGTAGTAGTGGCGATAGAATAAGACCTATAATAGTCGGGACGGCGGGACTTTCGTTTAACGTGTACTGGACGACAGAAAAACCACTGATTATATGAACTTTTCAACATCTAGACCTTGGTCATAATTAACAAAGAAAAAAGTTAAAGCTTGTTCCCATTTTGCTGTAGACGGGGAAATACGCGAGGCTAACAAAAACTATAATCTTTTTCGCTAAGAGAAAAAAAAATTTGTCTCTTCCGACTTCGTGATAGCGAGAATCACTAGAGAACCCGTTGAATTCCCTTTATACAAGGAGTATCCATAGTTAGGCGAATTGCTCGGCATATATACGAGATATAAGCATACGAGGACCAGGGACTTCTTTTTCATGAGCTAAGCTAGCTGAAATGGACACAAGTGCAGGTGGTAGGTACTTCGTCAGAGGCGCAAACAGAAGGGGAACAATGAGCTAGAGAATAGGTTTTGGGAATTAGGGTTAATGTAATTTCCCTTCCGAACTCCGGTGATAATACAAATTGCGAAAAATATTATTATTAGCTCAGATCGATACTTAAGTAGGGCAGGGCGAATAATTGACTACCGCGTTCCTTCTATAGAATTTGCCTGTTATTAATCATGTAGTATGCTTTGACGTGTTACGATTTTGCGAAAACAATCAATTGTGGGCAAAGAGGAGAGATCAAAACTTCAAGCGAGGAACGATATTATTTGGTCTAGGTAAGTCAAAAATTCCTCGCCTGAGAAAACGGATCTGTGCGAATTGCGCCGTCGCGAGCCGCAAGAGACATACCTGGAGTTGTCCTTCAAGTTCGATGTGCGGGCGCGGAGATCACGCTCTGTTTGGAACTTTTCCGCTACCGAGCACCGTAAAACCTCGCCGAAGTAGAGCCGGTTCCCATGGCTGTGGCCATCGCGGCACCCAACGAAAGATCTGCATCGGGAGGCGCCCCTAACCACGGAAACAAGAGGCATGTAATGAGTTCAGTTCGATGAATGCTATCTGGTTGAACCTCAGCTGTAAATCACGAACGCAAGATTAGTATGGAAAACTTCAGATAATCCGGCATCTCCCTTAACAGCCCTCAGACAATAAAAACTTTCTCGAGGCATGGAAAGCTGGCATGATCAACTAATCAACTTGTGAATTAACTTTTCCTCCTATTTCAAGTGAGGTGCTATAAGAGCTAAAGGTTCATGTAATTGGGAACTATTCTGAAAGCCCCTTCCTCAGTTTCAATTCGGTCTAACCAATTTCGTCCGCCCCTCCCCCCACATTTCTCCTCAAATCTATCTGCTCACGCTTAATCCTCTCCATAATTGTCCCCCTCCAATCTCCCCCCGTCCTCACCAATCCCCACAGTCCATCCTTCCCATCCTTCCTCCCAACCCACACCAAATCCTTCGGCTGCCCCCTCCCAATATACCATCCCCCCTCATAACAACCCTCTCAAACCCCGGTTTTCCCTCTTTCCCCTTACAATCCTTCTCCAGCTATTCTTATACGCCTCCCTCATGCTCTCGGAGTGCATAACCATGTTCGTACCACACACGCGCCGCGCTCCCCGTTGTAACTTGCCAGATTGAATCGGATAGTACTGAGGGATTTATGACACCAGAGGGACTCGATGAACGAGTCGACGTGCGGCCCGGATTCGGAGGCTGGTACGAGGGAGAGCTCCCGTAAGGAGGTCATCTTTGGCAAGATGGTGGAGGCAGGGGAAGAGGGTGAGTAGCAGTAGGCTCCGTAGTACGATGGGGTCGACGTGCAGTTCTCTTATGTGTGCTGCGTGCGGTGTTATGGACGACCAGAATTGCGATGCGTACTCGTCCGCGACGGAGGCGTCGGTACCGCTGACACCTTTTAGCGTGATGGATGTTAGGACGCCGGTCAGGGATGGGTTGGAGATGTAGGAGATGAACCCGTCGCAGACTTCGTATGTTGAGATGGACGAGAGGAGTATGTTAGCTTCGCGCAGGCGGGTGAGACGCAACCGGCGGACGCGCAGTCGTCGTGGCGGGATGGTTCGGCGGGTTCGGTGTCCGGGTAGTCGTACGGCAACGGCCGGTGGGGGAGTGGTTCGCGCAGAGAGAGCGATCTGAGGTTCATGAGTCGGAGTACGTTGGTACGGTTGCTCGGTCCGTAAGCGTTATCGAGGGTCAGGGATTGTAGTGGGAGTGGGGCGTTCCCCGGAATTGCGTCGAAGAGGGAATCGGATTCGCAGTCGACGGAGTAGCCGAGGCCGAAAGTAAGGCTGGTTAATTTCGGTGAGTTAGCGACGGCGGATGCAATTCCGTTGATGGCGGATGAGGAGTGTTCTTCGCGGTTTTCGTCGCCGAAGCGGAGTTGGAGGGTGGCGGCGAGGGTGGTTAGGTTGCGCAGATGGTGCGCATTGCGGTATATCTCGTCGTCGTCGGCGTTGTCCATGCGCCTGTCGACGCGTAGGTGGAGTTCCCAGTTGTCCGTCTCGGCTGGGCAGATGGATTGTAGTAGTTTAGCCCAGTCCGTCGTAATGAGCGCGCGGTCGGTGAGCGAGGCGTGGACGGAGAGTAGGTTCGGCAGTTGCGAGAGGAACGGGGATAGGCCGGTGGCCAGGAGTTTGGAGCGGGAGACGGGGTAGCTCGACGCCATAGACTTCGTGCCTACGATGTGTAGGTCGCGGACGTGCGGGCCGATTTGGGTGAAGTCCACCGCCTTCCTTTTCTTCTCCTCTTCCCCCGGCGCTTGAATTGGCTGGGGTTTTTCTTCCTCCCCGCTGGCTTCGTCGTCGGAGTTGATGTCGGTGACGTCGATCATGCCGTCGTCTCCGACGTTGTCCTTGATTGGTTTCGTAAGTTCGGGTGGAAACCGACCAGGAGTTCCAGCAAGAAGGGCTGTCGAGGTCCAGCGTGAACGTGCTGAAGAGGCGCGAGGATAGGCTTTCGTTGAGGGTTGGGTTGGCGGTGGTCAGGCGGAGGTTCTTGAAGTCGGCGCACTGCAGCTCTTCGCGGTCGAAGAGCTCTTCAAGGAGGTCGACGGGAGTTTTAGCAGCGACGACATGTTCTGCTAGAGTTTGTAGCTGATGAGTAAATCTGTGGTTGATGGTGTCGTGATTTGATGGTTTTTGGTGGTTGTTGGTTGTTGGTTGCAAGTTGAAAAATTGAGAGCTGCAGGAAAATATAAAATATTTATTTACTCCACTTTTATATACTAGCGGGACAGAAGAGCATAAGCTTAAAAAAAATAAAAAAAAATAAAAAAAAAAGGGTGACTCAAGATCTGTAGCAAAGATTCATGGAAAGGGAAAGGAGCAGAAGGAACAGAATAGAATAAGGCTGAGGAGGATCGAATGAGATCGGGGCTGATTCAAGGGAACAGGTTACAGGATCATACAGGCGCCGAGACAAAAAGCGATACATACATACATACTTAAGTACGATTAAAAATACGTCAGCGATTTCTAGATGCGATCCTCCGGTAGTAAATATCTCACTGGCAGTTGTATGTACCACATTTTACTTGGTAAATTTTTCAAGTGGTCAAGTAATATACGCACGATCTCGAGCTTGTACATATTCTTTTTAGTGTGTTAGTGGCATTGAGTTGACGGCTGATCTTATGGCTTGAACTGAGCCCTGCAATATGGGGCTTTGATGTTTCTGGTGGTTCGCTCAAGAAATCTGGTAACTACTTACTTAGAAGTAAGTATATGCATTCAATCCCGGACTATAAGAAGCCCACTAGGAGTCCCTTGATAAACAAAGTGGTCCGTAACAGAAAAAAAACATAGTGGCAGATGTCATTTATTCCGAACAGCAAGCAGATTCGCCGCATTTGACCCGTGAATGGCTATAACTTGGGCTTATCCCGTTGTGAACTGTTTGGGTCCATTGCTGTCACAACGTGAGCGTGGCCGTTTAACTTCCCCGAAAAGTCACCCTTTAGAAACGCCTCCACCCGCTCGCCTTCTTTGGCGGACTGCACCACTGTTCACGCACATCATGCAGCGTGATTGTGGATTTCCTCGCCAACGACTCACGTTCTATCAAGCTTTTTTTTTTTTTTTCTTTTTTTTTTTTTTTTTTAATTATTGGTTTTTAATAATTTGTGATCCGGATGTGCTACCGGAAGAACTGCCGGTCGGCGGTGACCGGGGGACAGTTTGGTGACGTTTTGTGTGGTTTGCGCCGGGGGGGGGGGGTGGAGGGGAGCTAAACTGCTGCCAAGTATTGCCGATAATTTCATCCGAGAAAAATGGGAAGATTATCTGAGCTTGTTCCACCGCGAAGAAGGTTTTCCGAATCACATAGAGAACCCCGCACGCCGTTGGAAGGGAACGGCATTGACAAAATTGGCTATTCATCATTCTCTTCAATTCTAAACTTCCCCCCATCCTCTCCGCGGTCATTTCGAGCATCCCATATCTCCTCCTTCAAACGCAATAATGGTTCAAATCGGTTGGATTGGGCTCGGTAACATGGGTAAGCATTCTCTAATACACAATAAGATCTCTTACCAGCGTTCCTCCTCGCCTTTGCTAACGTCGTGACGCTCCTTCGCAGGCCAAGGCATGGTTAAAAACCTCGTGTTAAAGGGCAAACTTGTGCAACCTTAATAATATATAACCGCACGATCTCAAAAGCAAACGACCTCGCCCGGCGGCTGAAAGAGGAACACAACGTCGACGTTACGGTAAAGAGCGAATACACAGCCGTCGTGGCAGAATCCCAGATCATCTACATGATCTTGGGCAAGGACGAGCACGTCCTCGAGTACGCGAAGAATATTACCGAGACTCTTGGCGGGCCGAAGCCTGAAGACTCGCAGATCCGCGCAAGACTTCGTCGATTGCTCCACCATCGCGCCCGAGACCACCGCCGAAGTCGCGAGATTGTTCGAGAACCACGGCGCATTCTTCGTCGCGGCACCAGTTTTCGGTGCACCGCGCACGCCGAAAAAGGGGAGCTGCTGTGCGTCTTCGCTTCTCACAACCGCGACGCGATCGATAGGCTTCTTCCCTACGCCGACAAGGTCATGGGTCGCGGGCACATAATCCTCGAGGGCAAACCACCCGGTACGGCGAGCCTGCTGAAGCTCTCCGGTAACCACTTCATAATCTCCATGGTCCTCACGATCGCGGAATCCATGACGCTGGCGGAGAAGTCCGGATTAGGGCGGAGAACGTCAAAAAGTTCCTCGAAGGGTTTTTCCCGGGGCCGTACGTACTGTACGCGAACAGGATGATGAGCGGAGATTACGACCGCGGGAGCGGACGTTGAACGAAGGGGACGCCCCGGGACCGCTGTTCGCGGTCGATTTGGCGCTCAAGGATGCGAGGCATTTGGATAAGATTGCGACGGACGCTGGTGTGGAGTTGGGTATTGTGAGGAGGGCGATCGAGATGCTGAGCGTTGTGAAGGAGGAGAGGGGGAGAGGGGCGATTTGCCGGGGATGTATGGGGCGATGAGGGTTAGGAGCGGGCTGAGCTATACGAAGGAGAAGACGGATTGAAAAGAACACCGATTTGATGGAGATTCTGCACAAGGTCTTAGATCCTGCAAACTAGCTTTGTTTTTTTTTTTTTTTTTTTTTGGAATTTCAAAGTTTTCAACAGGTCTCGAGATATCAACATCGTATTACGTGAGTGTGTGTACGTTCTCATATCCTCGGGCCGTATCTTTTACAAATTAAAAATATTTGTGAAGGTCTTATTCGTTCGTCAGGCGTCTCCTATTTGTGAATTAACCGCACACTAGTATAGATACATTAATCAGAAAGCTACCCTATAGGTCTATATCAACATTGATGGATCTAATGGCGAGATCTTGTTTTCCCCATCTTCTCGAAGATAACAAGTTTGTACACGAAACAGTCTCTAATGGAAACAGTTTCTGTTAGATTCCACAAGCGTCTCCAAATTTAAACCTAGCTTAGCTCAAAGGCCCTTCTTCAAGGGACAACGTGCTCCAGCAGTATAGCACTCAAGACATATTCTAAATGGCATTGTCCCGACGTGCAGCCTACACAAGAAAAGTCTGCTTCACTATCGCCTACCGGCCCGATACAAACTTCGCAATCCCTCCCGGCAGGTTGGATTCCTATGATCTTCGCTGGTAGACTTCCATCATCCGATTCCCTCGGTCATTGAAATCGGGTATCGGGATACCCTTCTCGCCTGCATAATCAGCTATAAGTTTCAGCGTCTCTCTATATTCGGTTTCCCGACACCACTTTGCATTTCGTCCGATCCATCAGAGGAAACCCCGTCCGAAGCGGTCAAGTGCTGGAAGGTCTCGAGCGACTTGCTCTGTGTTTAGTAACAACTCGACCACCTCCTTTTAAGCCCTTTACGGCTACGAGCTTCAAAGGCGACGCACCGTAGTTATCGACCTCTCCGGATCAAAGCCGCTTCGAGCAAATGTGAGACCGTCTCGATCATCTTGCTTTTCGACTCGACAGCATAAACAGCGCAGTCCGACCACGATCATCCTTTTGGGTCCGGTAGCCGTCACAGTTCTGAATTAGTAACTGGAGAAACCCGAGTGGATTCGAGCGATGGAGGAAGTGCTGACACGGGTCCCTAGCAGCCCACAATAATGGCGTTCGCCCTCTGAAATCCCGGGTGTTAATGTCGGCCTTCGCATCCAACAGTAGCCGAACTACGGCTTCAGCTTCACTGTCTCCATCTACCACCCGTGACAAGAGCGTGCGGCCGGCGGTAATTCTTTTTCTCAACTTGGCGCGTAGATCTAAGAGCGTTTTTATGATGCCCACGCTTCCGACCATGATTGCCCGGGATAGTGAGGGCATATCTTGATCTTGCAGCTTGGCCCTTCCTCTCCCAGGAGCTTGACAATGCTTGGACGATCATGTGTGGAAGCTCTGAGCAAAAGTTCGTGTTTCATCGCCTCACTGCTCGAATGTAGTAGGGCTTCGTCGCCTCCCCCCTTACGACATGATTTTCGTGTTGTCTGACCAGCATCCTCACCATATATCATATCCTCGTCAGTTGCTAGAGGGCAGGGGTCTGGTACAGTTGTCCTTCGCCTCAACGTTGGCTCCGTTCCGGATTAAGAGTTCAGCAATCTCCACCCGGTTTTCGACTGCTGCCAGTGGAGTGGCGTCTTAAGCTTGTAGTCCCTCGTGATATCGATATTTTCGGATACATCACAGACAAGGTCCACGTTCGCCCATTTTCAACAACACTTTGACACTCCTTTGTGCCATTCTCAGCCGCCAGGACAAAGCCGTTCGGCTAGGGCGTCGGTATCATCGACGTCTTGGTTCACTAGCCAGTTCTCAACCGCTTGATAGATCCCAAAGTAGGAAATGACGTGCAGAATACCGAATCGCCGTAAAGCGGGCACGTCAAGCAGGCTTGTATCGAGGAAGAAGTCATAGTTCTTGGAGATGAGTTTGGCGCCGATCGAAACTTGGATCGCACTCTGAGACTGTCCCCTGCGTTTCATAAAGGCCTGGATTTCGTGAGAGCAGGTTGCGAAGCAGTTCCGTCTTCATTTTCTGCAACCAACCCGTTGCGAGCATGGTGTCCCTAATTTGCGGCTGCGTACTTTGTCCGCTCGAAATAGTCCCGCGTGGTCTTATGTACCAAGCGGACGATTCCTGTTCCTTGCTCTTCGGTAACTAATCCGGCACAGGCGGTTATGATATCACTCAGCTCCGGAGATTATCCTCGTCGAGTACGGGCGCGGGATCTTCGCCCTCCGTTTCTACAGCGAGTGCGTGTAGCAGTTCGCGGCTGCTAAGTTGTCGCCGCGCATACGTGACCCAGGACAGCACATTCCTAGCCAGCTCTCTGAAATTTAGATTTGTCTCTGTTGTAATCCTCTTCATAGCTCCCTCATACGCTTCGTCGTATGTTTTTGAGCTGCTTGAATCGGTCTTGGTGTTACGCTTCAACTCGTTCAGGATGTCCTTCCGCGATGTTAGGTCGACTATGGCGTTGAGGTACGGCTGGGCAAGAAGTGAATCTGTGACACTGTTAGAGTATGCTCAGGTTGAATAACAGGGATAAACGAATTGATTGCAATAGCTCAAAGATGATTTATGCTCCCAATGAGAAAGGGAGTCAATAGCACGGGGTAAGTAAACTACGAACATTCCGTCAGACTTGTCTACGATGTGAGTGACCACAACCTCAAGGTGACGAGGCGATCTAACAGCGTCGTCCCCTCGTTGGAGATACGAGACCGGAGATATTTCCAATATCATCATTGGAAGCGCGTACTGGGACCTCCACGCCAGCTTCGAAGCGGCTTGCGATATCGGTAAGCGCGCGAAGTGGCAAAGAGCTTCAACTGCCCAGCGCAAGCCCGTCTCGCATTTCGAAGAGATCCGTCAGCAGTCGCGAGCGACATTTTGTCCGCATTCATCTAGTGCATCCAAATAACGAAGGCAGTTGAAAACTCGGCGACGACCGAGCGCAAAGCAGCTAGAATATCGCCGTCGGTGGGCCGCATTTTCGTTCGAAACTCGCCTGTAAAGGTCTAATAACGCGGTAGGTAAAGCTGACGTCTCGCGAAGGGTGTCCGCGAGAATTGTTTGAGAAGGCTTGACAGCAACTCCTCCCGCTTCTGTTTCCGAGTCCCGTGACCTTGGTAGTTGAAATAGATAAAGGCGATACCGACTTCCTTCCCGCTTTGACAAGTCTTGGAGTAGTTGACCAAAATCAATTACGATTGATGTTAGAATCGTTTTACCTGTACCAGGATCTCCGGGAAGGAATAACGTGTTCTGAGGATTCCTCGACCCAGCACCCAAACAATGAGAGTTTAAAAGCACTGGCCCGTTCCCTTCTCCCGCCGGTTGATAGAGTCCGAGTATTCGCCCCCAAAGTCGATAGGGGTGAGCCAATTATATCGCACCATTTCTTAGCTTCCTTTTTGTTCGGGAGCCTGTACGCTCCTCATGGATGCGTTGTAGTGATATCTCTATCTCTGATTACTAACCTCTTGCTCTTTCCGGAAAAATGTAACGTGTGGTGCGTATCTCGTGTGGAAACAGAGAGTGATTCGACGTTTAGCTGAACATCGTGAAGCTTTATTTCGATGGTGACGGTATTTTTTGTGTGTCGGCTGATGAGTAAATGAAAGGTACCGCACTGTCGATCAGCCTGATCACGCAGCTTCTCTCCCTGATTTCTGCACCGCGGCGTTGATCGACTCCCAACTTAAACCAAACACTCGATCTCAGCGCTTCCTCTTCAGCTTTTCCAGAGAGTATTGAGTTCCTTCTCGAAAGCCGATATTTCTCTTGCAATTGCAAGTATTCCTTGGCCAGTCGGGAGAAACCGTCAGTTTGAGAGACATGTGCTTCTTGTTCTCGTGAGGACAGATTGAAGGGTTGTAAGCTCTCTTTGCAAAGATTGGAGGGCTTCGGAAGCGTCTTCCAGCCTTGTAAGCTTTAAAAACGAGTTCAGTGAAACTGGGCTATAACATCCAGAGCACCGAGAATACTTAGAGGGTCCGCCATAACCTATCGAGTATCAAGTATCGACGAGGGTAAAAATCCAAGGACGAACCGCTTGAGATATCTGTAATAATTGATGAAACAAAAGTGCGAAGCGGAAAGGGGAGAACCCCATCGTTTTGGTTGATGGACGATGAAACCTCACCTGCCGAAGGGCGACGCGCAAAAGTCTTCAATTATGAAGAGTTTTTCTATTAGAGACTTTGCGCAAATGTTGTTTGCAACAAATTTGCTTTTTTGTGCTCAACTTGCTTTAATAATCAAAAAAAAAGTAAAAACATTTGTTGCATGCAATAAATCTTGCAACAAAACAGCTATTTTGTTGTAGATTTTTTTAAAATCGTGATAAATAAACAAAAATATCTCAAATCTATTATTTTTTTTTAAAATTCGATAGATATATTAATTATTATTATTTATAGCTAAAAAAAATTATATAAAACTTAATAGATTATATAATATAAGCGTTTATTTTTAAAGCTAATTTTTTTTAAATATAAACCGCGCGCTATTATTATTGCACGGTATTAATATTTACTATTTCGTGCTATTTTATTATCTTTTAATATAATTATATATATTTTAATTAAATTTATTAAATTTTATATAAAATTTTGAAAAATAATTTAATTATAAAAAATTATATTATAATTTTATATATTTTTAATTTTATAATTTTTACGGTCGGAAAGTTAAAAGTAAAAAAATAAAAATAAAAAATAAAAAATAAAAATTTTTTTTGTTAGAGTATGCACGCATATATACGTGTTATTTTAATTAATTTGCGCAAAGTGTTTATAGCTCGATTCGCAACAAAATTCTAATAGCCACGAAAAGAAATATTTGTTGCAAACAACATTTGCGCAAAGTCTCTATTTCGAGCCATATCTCATGGTACGCTGGCTTCTTGCCACAGTTCTGGCCAATGAGTGGATCTGATTCGGGGGTGGCAAGGTATAGCCCCGAACAAACCGAGGCGCTTCCGCGTAAATTAGCGGAGTTTGCTTATCACGGACGCTCCCTGTATCTTCGTATCTCTAGTAGAACGCATGAATATCGAGATTATTTGATCGAGCTTTGGGAAGTGTTTATTCCACAGGTTCAACATCTTGAAGACTCCGTTTTATGTATTCCGCGATATGGTAGGATTACACAAAATAAGCCACGAAGTCAATTCTCACTAAGTTGCCCAAGATGAAGAATATACCCTTAAGTTCGCAGGATAAAAAACTATTATGGATTGAGATTCACCCTCTATTTGATGAAAAGAAAATTTGTTCAAATGATTGAAATCTATTACTAAAGGATGTATGTAGCAAGATCTCTATCTAAAATCAATTATTTCTTAGCCTTCTTGTTCTTGTCACAGTCCTTGTCCTTCTGGCCACCGCTGGAAGAGTCGTTGTGGTGCCAGTATCGTCGTTCACGCTGAGATGGACGGTGCCCTCGCCGTTACCGAAATAGCTTGCGAAGTCATTCGAGTTGAAGTCACGGAACCTGATCCATTTCCAGAGCCACCGTGCGTCGTGGTGCATGGCCATTGATGCAGGTCGTAGTGCTAGTGTAGCTAGTGCTGCCACCGGAGCCGATCCACTGCTTCCATCATTTCCATCGCTTCCGTCGCTTCCGTCGCTTCCGTCGCTTCCGTCGCTTCCATCGCCACCGAATGTGTATCCATTTTGGTCATTATCGGAAGAATTTCCACCATCATTATCGGACTGGCCACCGCCCGTGAAGTCGCCGCCTTGGTTGCCGGACTGGTCGCTACCGGACCTCCTCCGTAGGTCTGGAACTATTGCCTCCACTACTGCCGCCGACATTATAGGTCCTTCGGGCTGAAGACATTTTGACCGGCCTGTCCTAGAACGTTTCCTAGAGAAGAGAAGAACATGTTATTCTGGCGACCTCGCAAACCAAACGAAAGATCTCCATATTGGTAACTTACCTGCGGGTAATAATCGCAAATCATCGTGTTCCACCCTTCACAGACCGCGAATCCGCAGCCGACCTGCTGCGTGTTCTTCCACACGACTTGCGAGAAGTGGTTCAGCGGCGCGTTGTTTCCAAAGATATACCCGTCCAGCTCGCCGGCGCACCACTGTTGGGTAACCATTGAGGACAGGTCCTTGAAGCCCATCTGAGAAGCGATGTTCTGGCCGTATCTCACCCGCCGACGTTGACGTCACCGTGCTCCTCGCCGTTACCTCCAGGGCAGCTAGAGACCCACTGTTGCGCGGCAGAAGCGGCAGCATCGGACATGTCAGTTTGGGAACGCCGCACGAAGTGCGGTAGGCGTTGTGTGCCGCAAGGACAGTGTCGATGTCCGACTGCGAGAGAGCAGTGCTGCGTCGGACAACTACGGGCCCGGCCGAAGCGGTAGAAAGAAGGAGGAGGGAGGCGAGGGTCGCAGTCTTGGTTTGTTCGGACCTAGGCATCTTGTATGATATGATTCTGTTCGAGTTTTTCTTTCTTCGTGCTGACTTAGAATTGTTCTCTATTTGTAGAAACAGGCTTTTCTAGGAAAATGTGTTGTTTCCTCGTTGAAAACGTTTCGATAAACGAGTTATGAAAGAAATTAAAGCTGTAAAACAAGTGAGCGTCAAGCTGCTGCGGATAACTGGACGAGAGCACTGCTCAAAGAAAGGAACGACTGGGGAAAGGAAAGAAGTGAAACGAAGAAAAACTGAAAAAGAGATCCGAAGGCGCGATGGTAAGGAATCGAGGTATGCTGAATGGCGAGGAGAAAAAAGTCCCCAGGTTGGCTCGGACTGGCTTTATAGGTTCATGGGCTGATATTCCGAAACGAAACAAAGCTTCACAAACCTACACTTAATGTTGCATCCGTTGGCGAAAGACTTGTTCGTATACAACGCTAGGCTCTCGGCTTAGCTCCATTGGATCATACTCCACAACATCAGACATCAGTCAGTGAGACATCTAGTCGGGGTGAGATTGTGAAGTTCTGATCATCGGACGAATTCTGCGTTTCTAATGCCTTCAGCTAGTAGACGCAGACTGATGAGCAAATGATGAGAGGAATAAGAGGCCAAGGATCGGTGTCGGCAAAGGTGACGATGCCTTACCCAGGATAGTCAACTTATTCAAAACGTGGAACAGGATAAGAGATATGGTATGGGTGACCAAGCCATGCGGGTGGACCCATGGATATCAGACAAAATCTACGATACAAAGGCTCAGTATAGACATCTCAGAACAAGCGAATGCTGGTTTCGACATGCAGAACCACCAATCCATTCCGCGAAATCTCCCGGTAGTGACCAGTACGAGAAGGTCCTGGTAGGCGGACAAAGGAGGGAGGGCATGAAGCCACTCGGCAACTTCTATGCCAAGGGTAATGAAGGTTATCAGATCCATGCAATCCGTTTCAGGGTCTGAATCTAGATTGCAAGGCCGTTTTTCGTCACTATCTCATTACCCCAACTACCTCGAAACGCGCACGTGTGAATGTTTAAGGCTGAGATTTTACAACCCTCCAAAAAATTCAGCCGAGGGTCTTACGATTGCGAAGTTTTTCAACTGTCATGATCACTCTTTTACCTGGGACCCTGGAGGAGTTTGACGGATATGAGCGATTTGGAAGTCTCATCGCGAAATCCTGTCATGCCTTTAATTTGTTCAGCCGTGGCTTCGCTAGTCACAGCTTACTTTCAATTGGCAAGTGGCTTGAGAACACCGACAATTGCACCACACAACGAGAGGTTCCCTTGCAAGGAAGTTGATCTCATGCTTCAGGTCGACTAACTTAACTTGTTGTCAGACGCTTGCAGATGGCGCGATGGCTTCGAGAACAAAAAGACTAAGGTAGTACTATTCAGGAACCAACCGGCAGTCAGATTCTTCTACACGAAACTTAAGGCTACGAGCGTTGTTTTCTCGGTACCAGGGTTCCCTGCCGTTATATAAGTTTCAGGTTCCTCGGCGGAGGTTCGGCGGCTTGTGTGTATCTTGCCAGCGACGCGTAGGTATATTTACATTACGCAGAAAAGGACAAAGGTCACGTCGGAAGCTGAACTGTGAGTTGTAAACGACGGTCCACGGGCAGGTATTACGGTGAAGACCATATCGATTTTGTGCGCTTTCGTTGGTTCAGACTTCAGAGTAGTCTTCCCGACTATTGTTACCGAAGGAATAGAAAGCGGCGAAAAGCGACTATACTACTCGGTCGCGAAAACCGGGCTTCGGCATGATGCATTACTAATTCTACGTTCATCTGGATTCATATCCCGCCTTGCCAGCAACATGAATGAGGGTATATTCTGGTTATTGTTCACTTGTTTGTCTACAGGAACGTTTTGTTATTCTTGTTCCTTAGTTTACCTTTGAAGGAAGACCTGAAACAGTTTCACAATGCCCAAATTCATAAACAAACTTGCCGACAGAGGATCGTCGTAGTCGGTGGAAGTTCCGGGTAAGCCCTTTGAGAAATATAAACATGAATTACGCAGCAAGAAGCTTCTTGCTTAACGGGCTTGCTATTTCGGTTCTCAGCATAGGATTCGGAGCGCAGAGGCTTTTCTTGAGGCTGGAGCGAAGGTGACTATTGTTTCGTCATCCAAGGAGAATGTGGATAACGCCGTGAAACGATTGGAAGGAATAGTGGAAGGTGTGGTCGGGGATGTCCGCGACGAAGACGCCTTCGTGGCGCTACTGCAGTCCCTCGCGCCGCTGGATCAAATTGTCTTTAGCGGACTGATAAGCTTATAAGGGACAAATTAGACGACCTCGATATGGGCAAATCCAAGGAGCAGTAGAATAAGGACTTCACAGCTGCTGCTGAGAAGCTTTCTGTGGGATTTGTGGCGACTCTGAGCATATTGCGGAAGCATATTGCGGAAGTATATCTGTATGCTGTTCGAGCAGACTACGCGACGGGAACATTGATTCAAATAGGTGAGTAGAAAATACCTTCTAGTAACCCTAAGTCGGTCAGTATGGACAGCGTAACCTTCGCTGACCGTATCGTTACGTTAGATGGAGGGATGGAGCTTTGACTCGGAATCGCTAGTTTGGAAGTCAGGGCCAGGAAATCTCGTACCGAAATTTCAGCAATCATGGTGACGCAATGTGATCGCGGGACTATTCTTTTCCCTTGCTCAAGCGACTATATCGGATCGACGGTTCGCATGTATAAGAGTGAACGTGAAGGACGCAGAATAGTGAGTCAAGGTCGTGAACTATGTACCGCCTCCGTGATAAAACAATGAACCTAGTTTTGACCTCAACCAGAATTCAGTTACATATCAGTGGTGCCAGTGAACGCCCGCAATAAGTCTGCAACTTGGTAGACGAGGAGAGTGTTGTATGGGAATGTATACTGCTAAGAGTGCCGAGAGAGGAGCGACGAAAACAACTGCACTATGGTTCTAGGGAGTAATAATTCATGAATCCAAACCGAGGTTAGAATCTTTTAGAGCAGCAGCGGAGGAGGGTTGAACATACATATTAAGGAGCGCGAAGGGGAGTTGTCAAGTTGGCTCGGGTGAGGCAATTTCAAAGATTGGAGTTGGAATTGGGCGAGGGCATCAAGTCGCGGATCTACCCGATAGTTGCAGCGGATGTGCAATATATCAATATTATTCTGCGCCATCGCTCCTCATTCCTTAAGTGTCACAGGTCTTCATGATCAACCGAATCATAATGTTTGAGCTGACTACAGTGCGACTGGAAAAACTCGCGGAGCGGTATTAAGTAGAGAGCTCGTATCCAGCTTACATACCCGTTAGACTATTGTAACGTTGCAATATACCCAACATGTCTCAGATCTACCTCCAGCCGAGGAATGAAGTAAATATCTAATCGGCGGCTGGGTAGAACCGAACGTTGAACGGGGTGTTTCAGAACATGAGTTGTTGATAGGACCGACTTTGATAGCTTTGTAGATAAAGAAAGGGATACGAAAGAAGCCCAATAGAACGTAATATAATACAAACCTATACAGGAATACACATCGTACAGTTAACCAAAAGTATTTATTGTCTCCTAGGCTAATGATACAAAGATAACCACACGAGCCTGTATTCAATACTAGATGAATAGGTCATCTAGTATCGAAGACAAGTGAAACCCTTATCTACTATCCGACCAAACAAACCAAAACACCTGTTGACCTAAAGTACAAAAAGCCCTCCCACAGTAAACAAATAGACCCGCCTCGAGGGAGAATAATGCTCATTGAATAGAAGTGAAAGTGGAATCAGAAAAAAATATTGAAAACGCCTGGATATAGAGTATAAGACGGCCGTAGACCCATCGACCGAACCTTTAGTGATGGTGACGAAGTCCGTAAGACGGTAGCGGAAGTGTAACGGCCAGGAAGATGATAGTGAAGAACAGGGAGATCAATGAGTGCTGCATGAAGATCAAGACCATAAGACGCCTCAAGTCGTTCTCCCGGACTTTCGGGTTAGCAGGCCAGGCCTTCTGCATGAACGTCTTGTTCTCGTTCCAATCCTTGATGTACATGTTTGCCTTGTCCACGTCGATGCCGTCGTGGTACACGTCCATGACGCTGCCTTCTCCCGTCGGTTCCCGAGACGTAACCTTCCGTGTCCGATGTTTTCGTGACCAGGGTCGATGACGGGAAATCCGCCGGGGATGATCTGGTAGGGTTTTTCTTTGGCTTCTTCGTCACCTGTACGGTTACAGTATGGGGCGTGCTTGCAGTTGCAGCCGATCTTGTGGAAGGAAAGCGCAAATCGTCAGGGTCGTCCCAAGGGTCGATGATGGTAGCGCGTTGAAGGAACAGTAGAGCGCACATGCCACGCCAGCCGCACATGAAGGCGAGGCTCCGAACCAGAACGAGACGGCGGAGAGAATACGCCACCAACGCGAGTGCGACGAGAGGATAAGCAGGACGACGGAGACAATGGCGAGCGGGCACAGGAAGAGGAACCAGAAGTAGGAGAAGGCGGCGCGGTATGGGTTACGCCGGGAGAGGGAGATCTGGCGGAGGATGAAGTTCGGGTGGGACTGGTAGCGGAGGTGGTAATCGACGGACTGGAAGACGGGAGGAAGGCCATCGGGTGAGTCGTCTGCACGAGCGCTTCGAGGGTACGCGTACGTTCCCAGGTTGACACGTTCAGTTCCAGAGGGGCGTTGGGCGTAAGGAAAGCGAGCAGATACGGTAGACTTCGGCGCGGAAGGGGTGCTTTTGATCTTCAGGACAGAAAAATTATCGGTTAGTATCTTAAAGTTGGACCGGTTCGGTGCGGTTACGTATTATGCAGGGAATACGAGGTGGTATAACATAGATAGGCACATACACTCAGGGTTCTTGAGATGCTCCAGTTCCACCTTCGATCCGGAAGCGTCGCTCTCGCCGCCTTCTTGCTCTTTAATATTTTACCACGTTCTTCCACTTCTCCTTCGTCCTTCGGGGCACAAAGCCTTCTCCTCCTCGGGCAGCGCCTCCCATCTCTTGGTGTAGTCCATGTACCAGAGGTAAAACTTTAAATTTTCGGCGTTGTGTTCTCCGAACCGTAGGTAGTTCATGAAGTCGCGAAGACGGCAGGGAAACATGAGCTCGTTCCTGACGACCCTCTCGAACCTCAGCTTGCCCGGTATTCCCGGCGGGGGATCTTGGAAATCCTTCCTGAGGATGACCTCAAACCTGATACGGGCACGGGCGCTGGCCGATTCAGTCGAGGTTGTGCTCGAAGTCGAAGGACGTCGGTAAGTGAATACTTCCATGATTGTTGTCTAGTCGAGATGTGTCTTATCCGTCCTTTGTCCAGATAACAGAAAAAGATCGTATAAAAACAATACTATTTGCCGCACCGATTTACTGAGTTGAACCGAGTCTGCTGTAGATGCAAGATATGTCGTGACACCCCCTGCGAGTATTAGAGACTAAAACAAGCCTTCGACGAATAAGAGCCCTTAGAGATTGGAAGGGACTTCGAAGCTGGCCTCACAGGGAACTAACGAGAGGATAAAGAGGATGAAGAGCGAAGCGGACGCTTGCAGAATTATAAATTGTTTCTTCATGATCGCTACACCAAACAGGTTAAAAGCGGAGTTTTGTATACGCCAAGGCGAGATTGGTTTAGTCTTGGGCGAGATAAGTAATTTCACTCCAGAGGACCAGGGGCCAGACTTTACTGGGGTACGAGATGGATGTGGAGACTTGGTCATTTTAGCCCTCTCTGAGGGTTAGCCTCCCACGCCTCCCAAACTCAAGGCTTGAGTCCCTGGAGTCTGCCAGAGTCAAATCCGCTCAACTGCCCTCAGAGCCCGCTAACTAATCGAGGAGAAGAAGGCTCTGGCTCGGAACGAGGACTGGCTTCGACGGCAAGTGAGTCCAAGCAGACTCGCCCCACAGCGCAGAGTTCTGCTGAAAATCACTCTGGCTCTGGCTCGCAAATTTTCTCCGTCGATTAACCCGAAACAGCCTATCACATTTGTGGGGGCTCCACTTCCTCCGAGCACGGATCCATAGATTCCATACTCAAGGATCCATGCAGCCACCGCTCCGGATACAGTTCGCTCAAGAAAGGTCCTTTGAGTGTTATTAGGTAGAGGGCCAAAGAGTAAGGACTTAGTCAAGAGATTGAGAGGCACAAAGAGTGGATAGGAGAGAAAGTTCAAGAGAGGAAATCAGTTTATCCGGCCAATCACAGAAGATGAAGGCGCTTTTGTTTTAAGGCTCCACAAGGAAGTCCGCTCCGATGGAGCCGTTAAAATAGTTGTTTAAAATTTTAGCGAAATTTAATCTAACAGGAGTTTAATCTCAAGCAAAATATCGCCTGGTGGATCAATTGATTGATTGATATCTAGAGTTTAGGAGAAAAGAGATTTTTACGAGAGAATTACGCGGAAGCGGGCCGGACCAGAACGAGGCGGCGGGTTGTTTATATTACATCGTACGATCTGGACATCTCCGTCTGTTATAATGTAAAAGAGCAAGCCGACTCAGGTAGGTAGATACCGTAGCGGCGTATGAGGCATGTGACGTTTCTTGGAGAAGGCTTGAAAATGTGCTTCCATATGCAGAGCGGCCCCCGTGGCTCGCGGTGTGCATAAGGGAACCTTCGTGCATCAGCTCACGGACGAGAAACAAACCGAAGGAGACACTATTATTTTTGTATATAAAGATACGACGATATCTGCTTTGACTGAAGACAGAACCCGGTGGGTAAATTAGAAGTAGAAGCATATGTAATGTATGTATTTTGTGCACATAAAATACTCGCGTGCCGGTCGGTTTTTTTTTCTCAACGTGCCTGCAGGTTTTAGTCACGGCGAGGGGAGGGGCAGCAGAAAAACAGAGCTAACCCGTATTGCCCCTGAATCGTTCGTCGATATCAGGGCAGTCCGGATTCGATACTGATTTTCATCGTGATAAGAAACCTGCGAGACTAACCGAGCCCAGTCAAATCAAGTGTCTCAAGGCTTCAAGTTTTTCATTTCATCCAGCGTGGATAAAGCTCGAAGCTCAATAACAGATAGAAATTATAATATGTTCATCACTTTTTGCCGGTTAGGGTCTAAGGGCCGCGATCAGCGCGCAGAACCCGAGAGGATTTACAGATGAAGAAGTACGGCGTGATATTTCGTTCTCTTTGCATCAGGGCCTTTGAATCTGAGTATCTCTTTCAACATCGTAAGTATTAGCACTAATAGATGAGATAGAGTTTGCGCCTTTGTTTTCCACTATCTCTTGTCGTTCGGGTTGGATAAAGGAGCAGTGTTCAAGAATTCCTCAGTCCTTGAGTCTGGACTCTTGGTAAACGAGGAATTTTCCTGCAGGGGTAAACACGGCACCTGGATCGGATCATACCAGAAGTACGTTCAATTCAAGTGGCCCACCATCGTATTTCTTTTGAGGATTCAAGATATCATCCTCAGTATATTTTCCGCAACGGTTCTAGCCTTCGGCTCTTAGGGCCCCCGATAAATTGTGTTTCAGTTGCTTCAACAGAACAAAAGAGCGAATCGCGACAATCAGCCTCGAAGATGATGATATCAGTGGTCACCCATCCCTCGCATTACGGGAGATAAATAACTCGATTATTGTCTAAAGGATGCGGTCTCGGGTTCGTCCGAGGTTACTACTAGCTCTCACACTTCCTTTTATAGATTCTATCCCTAGCGAATAAATAGTAGTAGGGGAACAGAAATCCTTTTCATCGTTCTTTGCCTAATGTAACGTTTAGGTATATAAAACAAGGCAAAATGAGACTCTAGGTGGGTAGGCTGTCAGGTATGATTCCACGTTCGATAACGATCTCCAGGGTCTCGATCTCAATAGTTTCCTTAGATATAACCTTGCCTAACAGTACCTGCATTACGGCTAGCCAAAAGCAGTACAGGGGGTGGACAAAAGTCCGGTGGTATGGGGCCGTCACCTTGAGCATTTGTATTGTATCTTTTCAGCACGATCTTTTAAAATTACTCTAATCAACGACGAGCTAGCAACGATACAGGTACTTCGCAGTATGATAAATGTGATGCGCCACACCACCAGACTTTTACCACACTACTACTGCAGAGTTTTGTCGGAAAGGACACGCATTAGATTGGATAAAATGTCGCAGCGGATCAAGGCTTGTCACGGTGGCGTCAACCATAGCATTCCACCATTGCGATTTTACAGTGCCTTGTGGAAACCCGCCCGCGATGAACATGAGCAGTATAAGGGGAACGAGAAGTACGAAGTCTGTTTACGCGTTTATTCATAGTACACGGCATTGATGAAGTGATATTATACACTATTGGAGAGGAAACAATTGATTGTGAACACATATTAGAGAGTGGAAATTTAGCTAGCTGAGCAGAATTGGGCGATAAAATCATGGGGATACCTGATATTGAGACATTGGCAAAGATGGATCTCATTCTCATCATAATAAACACTTTCAAATCTCTTACCATCGACACCGAACTCGTCCGGTCATCGAAGCCCAGCACCGCCCGTGTTAAATGCAGTCTTACCCATAGCCTTGCACCAAAGACGACAAGGGCCATGACGGTACATATTGTTGCGACACTCACGATGTTTCCCGCTCCGGAAGGGGCACTAGATGATGCCGTAGAGGCCATCGTGATCGATTTGCATCAATACTCTTGGCTGTATATATTTGACATCTAGAAGTAGGCAAAGACTTTTCCAGATCAAAACTCGATCTTGCCATGTATTTATTGAGTGAGTGTGGAATACACCGACGCCGCAGTGACTGCAAGCTAGTATCACTCATGTTTCGATTCTTCGCGTATTTACCACTTTATTCACCAGTTTCTGACTACATAGGAAGATATGAGGTTTCAGTATCCCTTTCTCCAGAAATCCTTTGAAACCCGTAAAAGGTTCGAAGAATGAGGAGGCGCCCTCGAAAAGCCCCGTTTATCTGATGATCTTGGCCGAATTATCTGATTTTAATTGACAATAATGCATTGAATGCACGCAAGAATTACGCCCACTGCTTTCCGAGAAGGGCAGTAAATCGGTGAAAGAGTATTGTATGGGCCAGCTCCTAGTTGATGGTGAATCAGCGGCTGACTCTGTACAGCAGCAACCTAACGTCATTCGGATCAGATAAATGAAGGCTATAAGAGCCGAAATGCTTGTCCGATGGAAGGGAGGCAGCGGCTTTAAGCTCAGTCATCATATAACTGTTGGTGTCACGGTGAAAGCCTGCCGCTGGGCTCATGTGCGAGTCTAATTCTTACATCAGGCTTTGTCGAATTCATTTACATTGAGGGTGTGTATTCCCCTTCGGCGTTAAGCTAGCGTTCATTGTCTCGCTATGATTGATGCGGACTCTGTGAGGTAATAAATGGGGCTATATCTACAACTACTGCCTCGGGGAAATAATTTTCCATTTCTGTACTTCGCCCCGCGTTGTGCGCCGTCCTTGATATGTCGCACAGATAACTTAACCTATGTGAGGCATTTGAAAAATCTCCGCAAGTTACGTACAAGGTGCTTCTTCCAAGTTCAAAAAGCAGTCAACGTATGGGCCTGGCTCTATTTTTAGACTTTAGCCTGGCATCGGCGAGTTATTGACATGAATAGAGAGGGCATCGAAATCTCCTTATTCCTAGCTCCCCATATGCTTGTGACCATAAGTAAGAGACGGTAGCTTGAAAGTGGCAGAGGGTGATGCAGACCCGAAGCTGGCCCTTGAAAGTACAGCTCTTCCTTTATCTTATAACGATACAGCACAAGAACTCTGTAGGTTGGAGTGCTATATGGTGCGGACTACGGAGCTACGACTCTGGGACTATTTTAGATGGAAAGTAAGAGGAGCTTGTGGAAGGGTTGTTTTCGCTTCCTATCGGTTTATCTCGTAATGCAGTTCCGGAGACGGTAGGGATCATTGTAAGTGTAGCTATAGATTGCGAACTCACGGAGGTGTATGCCGAGTAAACGACGAAAATATTCAGGGTTTTATAGGGACGTGGCAGTAGGGCCTAGTTACCCCGCTTTCAGGGCTGTCTTCCGTGTGATTCCGGCATTGCGCAGATTAAGATGAAGAATTGCGCAAATCTTGTAGTTGGAATTATGGATCTTTCTAGGATTGATAGAGGAGCATTTTCACCGTGACATGTGAAGGTATTTCATATCGAGAATAGACGATGACGCAAAGTCACTAATATTGATAAGGAAAGTTATATTTTAATTTGGTAGGTAACTAAATATTATCATTAAGCTAAAGTGTTGTATGAAAGGCGTCTCTCATAGACATTGATTGAGGCGTTGCATTAGACTCGTCATTGACGATCGATTCTATAGAATTTGGTCATCTCTATTCGTTGGTGACAACGTAGGTGAGACCAACGGTGGGGGTTTTCATTTCTGATCGAGGATGAAGACCTGTTAGTTTCTACCCATGATATGAACTCTATGTATGAACCTGGAAAATCGGATAAACTTACCAAACCAGTGGAAGTTCACGGCATCCCAGCCGGCCTTCCTTAAGGCGTAGTCGATGCGGCCCTGCTTGCACTGAATTGGAGCGTTGACAACTCCAGCACCGCCGGCAGCATCGACGGAAACGGTGCTACGACTTTTGCGTAGGCCGGGGACTTGTTATAGGTGTTAATCTGCTCAACCGGTCCGCCGAGCTCGACAATTCGAACTTGTGAGAGCCAGTTACGCTCCAGCTGGTGGGTGCCCTATTTGAATACGTTAACGGGCTATTCTTCGAGGGAACAATGGGATTATTACTCACTCTTTGGCAAGGTTGAATTGTAGAGAGCACTTCTGCCCGTCAGCGGCCGGGACGGAGTTGTAGAAAGCGACGAGGGTGTCGACGCGGTTCGACTTCTTAGGGTCGTAGGAGATGTCTACGGTGTACTGAGTTCCGTAGGCGGTATCCGGGTGTCCTCCCTGATGGGAACGAGGAGCCACGGGAAGAAGGTCTGGGTGAGCCCAGCGCGGGCCTCGAGCTGAGCCGGAGCGGCCAAGGCGCAGGCGAAGAGGGATACAGCGGCGACGGATTTGACGAGCATTGTCGATTGATGTTTAGGGAACGATTGTAATAGGCTTTAAAAGCTGAGTGAATGTTTGGAGGTAGCGAATGTAGTAAAAGTGTAAAGAGCTAATTGCTTGATGAAGATGAGGAGAGCACATTGACGATGGATGTAATTGTCTTTATATACAACGAAGACTCTTCAATCCCGCGGCATGCGGAATGATGATGAATATGACAATCATGACTACAAGTTACCGTCGCGAGCCTTGATGTGACATTCGGCAATTGCGCACTTTGGATACAGGATCGCAAAAATAAGAATATCGATCTTGGATCTCACGATTACCAACGAGTATTTGACGCAAGAAACAACGCGGAAGGATTTCCCGGCTCGCAATGGCAGTACAAATCGGATGTTTATGGCACCATAGCTTCCAAACAAAGTAATTCTGGAAAATAAAAGACAGAACGATTTATGCTCAAATGACCACATTAAATGTCACCGTGCCAAAGTGAACATCCTAGCCGTCACTTTTGACAGCGTTCAGAGTCGGATCCGGTGGCTTCCATTAAGCGAACCAGAGAGCATATAAGGCTTCAAAGTGGAGCTGGCATGGGAGGAGAAGAAAAGTGCTAGAAGGAGACAGGGATCGACGGAGAACATCTCCGCATGGATCCCGTTCTGCTTCTTGGTTCCTCGATTAAGCGTTCGTTTCTGCATCAATATTACGCAACTAACCTGGCAAAAAACATATTCCAATCCTCTCAGATGGTTATAAGGTATATACAGTTTAGGGGTTTCTCGAGTCAGCGGAGAGAAAATTCTGGGCGGGCTGGTGGTGTTGTCGGTATAATGAACAACGAGACTCGTCTAAATATAGCTACGAAATATGGATGTCACCGAAGGCCAAGGACAGGGTGATAAAAGCCGGGCGATTTCGTATGCTATAAATAATCGAAATTCGCGAATTTCTTCAAAGATTAGGAAGGTTTCCTCCGATAGAGGACCCTTGCGATTACTAGTGGTGGGTTGCCCAACCAGGGACCAAGCGAATTTTACCTCAACAGGGTGGAGTGCTTTTTTTTAGAATATTTCCGCAGAAATATCTTCTTTCCAACTACCGAGTATTTTCTCTCCGAGATGAGCGGTGGAACGATAAGCGACTCGTTCTGAGCATCTAGCTCATTATACCTAGCTTGTAAAGCCTCTCGTACTACGGGTTATTTGGTGCGACAAGTCGTTGAACCGTTTACCTCGATGCCGCCAGTCTCTGGTTAATTAGATCTTTCAATTCTAAATGTTTTGATCCTTTTGGAAAGTTATGAATGATCTCAATGATAGGCAGCTTAACTAACAATTTAAGAAACATAACCAGCTTAAAAAAAGAGAATACAATGATTTAACAATTCCTATAACGAGCCATGATAATTTTAATCCTTTAAGAAACAAATTTTTAGGTTACATCTAGCTAGTATAGTTCCCTAGTGCCAAGAGGCCTTCATTTCCAAAGCAGATTTAGTGAGCTCATCCAAGTCCTCCTTTGGCAAACTTAATTTATCGTTAATAATCTTAGCTTCCCAATCCATGCTCCCGTCATTGTAGAACGCCCTCGAGTAGAGCATCGAAGCGAACGCTCGTCTATCGCCCGAGAAAACAATCTGCTTGCTTTGTTCGTAGACATCCTTCGCTGGTTTGCTTGTGATCGTCCAATCGTCCCGGCTCGTCTTCGTTACCCGCAAAACCGAATCGAGCATGTCCTGCTGGCTGACCCTGAAGGATGTAATGTGGAAGTATTTATTCTTGTAGTGCGATATCGTCTTGGTAGCATCGTCGTTCGCATCCTCGGGGAGAACTTTAAGAGAGAGAATGCGGCGACACCCCGACCGACTTGTGGCCATGTGCTTGTGTTGATTTTCTTCTTTCCGTCGTCGTAGAAGAGTACTGTCTTTTTGTCCATGTCGAAGCCGTACCTACCGGCGCCACCGGCAAGACTGTACTCGTACCAAAAGCCGCAGGCCGGTTCGACCCAGCTGATCCCCCCTTGCTCAATCTGCTGGCGGTAAGCCTTCGCACGCGGGCCGAGGAGGGTGTCTTCGCCAAGCTTCTCCTCAGTGCCGTCCGGGCCGAATTCGTTCGGGACAACCCAGGGTACCTTGGCTTCGATTGCGGCCTGGATAAGCTTTTTCTGGGGGTCATTCTCGGCCATCACACCCATGGTGATGATGAGTGCGTCTTGGCCTCGGAGGGCATCGACGAGCGCCGATAGGTCATCTCCGGAATAATCGACCTTCTTGACGATAGTGCCTTCCGGGATCGAGCTCGTGCTATCGGGCCGGGTAATGGCAGTGACCTTGTGTTTGCCGGTCGCAACGAGAGCCTTGGTTATGTATTTTCCGACATTACCGCCGGCCTAATTCGAAAGCGAAAAACAAGTTAGCTTTGTGATCGTTTTCGACGACCTAGTCGGATTGAAGATGTTCCACTTACGCCGACAATGGCAATGTTCTCAATGTAGTTTTGTAGTCTGCGCCTTGCTGGCTTGCGTACCGCTGCGACATTTTGTTATTAAGTTGATTTGCTTGAAAGCGAAAAGGTTTGTACGATGAAGGAACGAATGTTCACACTTAGAAGGAATTTATGATCGATTGTATGAGAACGTATGTGAACGAGTTGATTGAATGATGGATGAATTGAGCTTCGTCTGGAGTTCAGCTCTCAATATATAGAAGTCGAGAGGTCTCAGTCAGAGACTTTGTCTGTGGTCTCGAGAGGGATCACAACATACATAGGACGACTCTAAAAGTCTAATGTCGCAAGCGGTCGAGACCGCGATAGTGGTGTTTTCCCCGCGCCATTTCGCGTTTGCGCGTTCGCGGTGAACGGAGTTAAGTTAGCGGCAAACTATAAAGCACGGCTAAAGCCACAACACTTTCGGAATAACTCATTGCACGATGCAACGCCTCCAAACCCCTTCGACGGCTTCATCGTGACAACATTTGAGTATCGGGGGACCGGTCGTAAACACGCACCGTTTGGCGAGCATACACGGCGGGAGCACAAGAAACTATCCGCTTTCGCGATCCAAGTGGGTTCGAGGGGCTTCGTCGTGGTCCATTAGGCAAATCTGGAAAACAAGCTCGACCGTTCATCCCTGTGTGTGATTACGAACAGGTTGGCGTTGTGGTGAGATGAGAGGAACCCCGTTAAGTCCGGTTATCGGCCGAGATTCCCCGCCAAACCAAAAAACGCGTTTAAACACTCATCCAAACGCAAATCCCCTTTGATTGTTCGAACTTTGCACACCTTAGAAAATTCTTCGGAATCCCGCAAAAAATCGGTTGATACTCAAGCGTTCGCTAGATAAGGCGGTAAAGTCTATGATATCAACGAAACTGTACGGATATTGCTGAGACAATGAGGCAGGATCGTCCAGCAACGCTTGAAATGAATATCACGGCTTTAACAATACCGAATCGAGGACCATATGATACGAATTATAGAATCATTGAGTTAACCGATGTGATGAAATGAGGATGCTCCACTGCAGCTGGCTAGCCGGCGCGGGTGCCAACGGAAAATCCCTCTGCATGAGGAGTAATACAAGAAAATAGGTATACAAAGCGCGTAGGTATAGGTATTATTAGCTAATCGTGAACCAGCAAAGAAGAAATTCAATCTTCGCATCTTACTCGTTTTCTTCGCTATTTTCTCTCTTATTGCCATCGACTTTCTGGTCGGAATTATCTTCCTCGTCCTCCTCTCTAGCCTCCTCTTCGTCCTCATCTCCGTCCTCTTCACCGTCCTCATCTCCGTCCTCTTCACCGTCCTCCTCTCCGCTCTCTTCACCACTATCTTCTCCGCTCCCTTCTGCGTCCTCTTCTGCATCTTCTGCGTGATGACCATTGCTAACTTCTATATTACCTTCTTTGCTCGCCCTTTCATTCACCCGCTGAATGAGGCGAAGAATGTCAGCCACGGCTGTCCAGATCCTCCTCCTGTTCTTCAATCCCTTGATAGTCGGTATCAACGATTTGACAGAAGCGTAAGCGGAATACCAAGATACGGTGCCGCCTTCTACTCCCTTTTCTTCACTGTTGCAGGATGCGTTGATGGCCGTAATCATATCATCGAGGCTCTCAGCGTGATATTTTTTCTTCAACTCGTCGTTGAGAGCTAGATACGGCATATCCTCGTGAATGAGGTTACGGAAGTATGTGTCGGGAATATTAGTGAACGCCCGTGACGAAAGCCTGAGATTGCAGAGATCTGCTACAGGGAGAAGCAGGATAATCTGGTCGAGTAGCTCTTGCGAAAGCTTTGAGAATAGATCTGATCTGTGAGGTGCTCTTCGATCTGTCGAGTCTGTCGTTGGTTGCTTTCCGACGGTTTTCAGTGCTTCGAGGAGGCGGTCGCGGAAGGTAGGGAGTTTGAACGGATGGGCTGCCAGGTACTCCGTGTCTTCGCCATGCCACCACCATTGCTCCTGGCAGCCTCTGACCTCGGGGCCGTAGTTCACGTCCTTGAAGCCCTCGTAGTCAACAACGCTCTCATCCTGAGGCGAAAAACCAGAGTTAGTTAAAATCGCATCAAATTTTGCTGGGCAGATATGGAAGACTCACGACGATGGAGGCTGTATGAAATAAACCGTCAATGTCTATCTCGCCATCCTCATACCAGTTCTCACAGGCGAGCTTGAAAATATCGAAGCATGCTACATGCATGGGTATTCCCCAGGCGATACTCTCAGGCTCATCAGGATTGTTTAGGTCCTGGACGTCGGACAGATAGTTGTTTATACTGCACTCGGTGACGCCGTATCTTGCGGGTTCGATGTCTGACAAATCCATCTCCATGGGCGGATACTTTGCGACGCCAGTACGAAGCACCGCGAATTCTCTTCGAAGGGATAAGGTTCTGTTCCATCTTTATCCTCGTCCGTCTCCATGTGCCCCTTCCTCAGGATACAGATGGCGTGAACTATATCCTCCATCTCCTCCTTGGAGATGTTGTACCCATTGTAGCCTATGTTTTCGATGACTTGCCCTTGTTTAGCGAGGTGTTCGTTGTTGGTTGGATCGATGAGGTGGTCTGAGGGACACTCGTCTGCTTGACTCATGTCCTTGCAACTTTGACGCGTCTGGAAGATGGGTTCCGGCTCGGAGGAGTTGTAGTAAGTACCTTGCCAGCCGTACCCTTGGTCTTGTGGTTCGTGAGGAGTTCGCAGGCGGCCGATGTTGAAACCGACCTGGCAAAGCTGGCAGCGAATCTCTAGATAGCCCATTTTCTTTTGTAAGGTTATTATACAGTACAGAGGTAGTTTTCCACGGGTTAATCGAAGATTGAGGCAGCTGATTACGCGTAGTCCTAGGCTCACTCCGTTCCATAACGGCAGTTTTATATCGAGGTCTACGCCGAGTTTTCGTGACGCGTGAGTGAGGCTGAGTGCTGGTAGATGCCTGTGCCTTCCTGTTTTAGGAGATGTGTCATGACATGACTTTATCCGAGAAACCGAACCCTGCTTATGCTTGGAACCCCAATTGCAGCAATTTTAGGGATCCTTCCTGAGAATGCTTTTGCCTAGTGGTTCGCCCAGCAGAGGTCTAACCATCGATCCCGATAAGCGATGGCTAGATCGAAGTCCTGACATTGGTGATTTGGAGTGTGGGGCAGTAAAGAACGGAAGTTGTGAAAGGGGGTTGGAGCGGATGAGAAGTTCGAACGGTCGTCCTTAGTCGGAGAACCGAGACCGGGTTGCCAAGCCAGCACGAAGGAATTGTATAAGTCGGAATGCGGCAAGTACCATGATATAGGTCTAGTTTTATCTAGAGGCCGTAGCCTGATTTATCTTGAATTTTTCTTGCCGAAAGTTGGGAGGCGGAGCAAGTAAAGCTGGGCTATCTGATGAGCGAGAAGAACGCCCCTGTGCAATGGCGGTTCTTGCGCGGTCAAGAGTCATCTTCGAGAGAAAGTCGAGCCATAACGCTGATGGCTACTAAAAACAATGACAAAATGTTACTGAGGAATAACTAAATAATAACCACCACTGTGGTAGAAATAAGGATGAAGCGAATCTAGCTTCAGCAAGTACTGTTTTCATTCAGGTAGCTAATGAGGTAGCTCAAGTTATACACACTCAGCAAGCCGTCACTTTACACAACTCAAAGCATAAAATCTACACATAAAATCTACAGAGAAAGAATGCTTAAGCAATTTGGCTCGATTAAAACTAGTAATTCAAGCCTTAACTTCAAATAGAAAACGATTTCTACTGTCACTGTTGATGTTCATTGATTACCACATACTACCTGAAGCATCGAAGGGAACATCCTCCCTTTACAATGGCTTTTGAGCATATACAACATTCCTGACCGAGGCAAGCATCGCATTAGCGGGAGATTCTCTCGCCGAAAGGAATAAATAATAGAGGAGGAATGACTTACACATTCATGTACTTGTGCCGTTTTTTCGCTTTGAGGTCTTGCTTCCATTCCTCAAGAAGTTTTTGATATTGCTCCGGGGAGTTCTGCAAGGTTTGAGAGGTGAGGATTATTTCAAAGAGGATGGAGGGGGAAGATTTCTGCACTTACACCTAACATTTTTGTTAAGAGGAAAACGCTCCACCCGTCTGAAATGCAAGTCTGCGTTAGTAAATAATTCTCCCGATACTCGACACTTAGAAGGGCTACTTGCCGATCCCCTGAAGCATGTTAACGAGCATCATACCACCGACTGCCTTGTCCTCCTTTTTCTTCGGCCAGGTGCTGATTGGGACGGGGAAAGTTTCGAGCCGGTAGGTATTGATGTCAAACCCGGCATCGGTCATATGTTTCTTCAGGCCCGTGCATGGAACAGGGTCACGATCCATGTCGTTCAGGACTCTTTTACAATCTTCCAGCCAAGTTCGAATAGGTGTCTTCTAGGGTAGAGTTTCATCGTCACAATGAATGTCCACATCTTCCCCCGGTTTCAAAACTCTAGAGTAAATAGTTAGCGCTTGCAAACGGGGGTCGAAGGGAGAATCTGACGGTGTCGAACTCGAAGGCGCGAGCTGCGAATTTTCCCCAGTCACTCACGCTGCCGTGGAGTGCACGAGCATGAACGAAATCGAACGACTCCTTGGTATATGACCACTCTTCGTTGAAGTCGTCTACTTCAAAGGAACAATTTCCGGGGACCCTGTTGGCATGATTTCAGTTAGATCGTGTACGAAGTTTATCTGCTTTCGGTGGTTTGTCGGAACGGTTGAAAAAGAGTTTGGGCTTACCAATTTGGCTAAATGGGCGAGAGGTCTACATTGAAAAAAAGATATTAGTCTCAGGGCTCGAAGGAAGTGCGAGCGAGACCGGCATTCAAGAGAGTTATACGTACCATTATCAACAACGGCGGCCGAGGGATACTCATAGAATAAATACAGGTGTTAGTACAGGTGGTAACCAACGTATAGTATACAAACTTTAACTTTAAGTTAGGATATCGTCAGAACCCCTAAAATTCTCAAAATTATAATAAAATAATAGCCTACTATTATATAATTAATAAATAATTAAATATATTATTTTTTTATATATAAAGCTCCTAAAATTTAATATTTTATAGGGTATCTACGTTAATAAATAATAGCTATTAACCGGCTTTATATCGACCTAATAAAAGGATTAAAATCTCTAGCTTTAAATTTATCCTATAGCTACTATACCTAGCTCCTAAGCTCCTTTTACTAGTCGCCTTACGCGGTAATATATTAAGACGTTCCTTTATTAAGGCCTAGACGTTTTCTATATAGTTTAAATTAGATAAGTAGGCGAAGTAGTTCTACTATTTTATACTAAGATTAGATTTTAATTTTACTAACTTTTTCTTACTATAAACTATTATATTATCTTTAACAATAAACTAATTTTAATTAAAGTAGCGACGCTTTAATTTTATAATAAACCTTTTTAAGCCGTTTCTTAAAATTTCCTACTTATAGACGACGCTTATAATTTTATCTTTAAAAAAGATAACTAATTTACTCTTATTATTAATTATAATTCTACCCTATATTATTAAACTAAAGCGGCTACTTCTAAAAATAGTAAATATATTTTTTAGCTTATAAGCTATCTCTAAATAACTCTAGATACGGTATACTTTATTACTTGAAATAAAATAAAATAAAGCTTCGTTAATATAAATTCTATTATTAAAGTCTATATTTTTATTATTTTAAATATATTTAATTCTTTTATCGCGGTAATTTTACTTAATAAAGACGCTATAATAGGCTCGACGTTAAAAAATTCCTATTTTATAAAGTTCTTATTAAATTATTAATTTAGATATATAGGGTTAGGTAAGATCTTAATTATTAAGACGAGTAATTTTATTAAAAAATAATAAAGCGATACTAAAAAGCGATAGTGCGGAGTTAGATCTAACTTATTTAAGTTAAGAATTATATTATTTCGGTATAATCTAATTAAAGTTAGTTAGTTCTTTAAGAATTTTATAGATAGATCTAATAGAAATACGTTTTAAAGTAAAATAAAAGGAACCGGGTAACTAGTACGCGATAAAGCTTATATAGAGACTCTTTTATAAGAAATATAATATTATCTTTAATATTAGCCTACTATATTAATTAAGAGAAAGTATTTAAGAAGCTAAGTTAAGCTTTATATTAGAGGCTAAAGCTATTAATATTATAAATTTTAATATATTTTATTTTATATATTATTTTTAAATCGTAATATTAATAATAAAGGGGCCGTATTATATTTTTAAAATATTATATTTAATTATTTATATTAATATCTATTATTTACTATAATTTTAAGAATTTTAGGGGTTCTAATGATATCTTAACTTAGAGTTAAAGTTTATACACTATACGTTGGTTACCACCTGTACATTGATAGTGTGTAAAGTGAGGAGGGGAGAACTAACCGAGTTCGCGAAGTCTACAGCCCATATTCCTATATAAAAGAGAAGGGCGATAAGTTTTTACCATATTTCTCTTCCAGTGTACGCAGTTATACGCCGTCATGAGATTCTCACCTGTCCCTGTACCGCAATCCAAAACCCTCTTGAATGATAAATATGTTAATATACATAACATACTGAAATTGGGCCGCTAACCTGTGGTTTCTCGCCTATTGGCGCGAGAAATAGCTTGTTGCCCAGAACCTTGAAATAGATGTCGTGACTAGACGCCTTCAATCAGCGAGCGCGATCCCTCAGGTTTTGGAGGAGGGCCATACAATAAATCAAGTGTGTCTTGTTGGATCTAGGGGCAAAAACGCAGAATGATTAGTCTCAAAGAATGAATTGGATGGGGTTGAAATACATGTAACCGCTAGGTGAGGCAGCCGTGCGCAGACATGTTATTTCCATGCCTCATCATTCGAAGCAATGTGTTTCGCTTCAGCGTCGAATTTACGACCTCCGAGGTAGGTATATCCTGTTTGTTGAATTTGGTTTTTCCGGGTCAGATGGACGTGGTTTAAGGCAAAGGTGTGATGCAGGAGGCGCGTACTTGTCGCGTAGGACGCCAGGGTATCCGTGAACTCCCGCTGTACCGATTCCATGATAAGCTTTTACGGTGCTACGATCCTAGAACAATCGTGGTAACCAAGGTAGTCTTACCTTTCGCTGTCGTAGATTGATTCCAGATCAGACGCGCCGGACTATACAAGTGATTTCGGTTAATGAGTGTGACGGCAAAGGGGGGCAAAGGACGACTGACATCTTCCGGTGTCTCGGCTTCCAACGCTGGGTGTTGAATGACGTCCGGAGGACCCATTTTGTCGCATATAAAAGAAGAACTTATAAATACAGTTGAAGAACTTGAGGTCGGATGAATCGAAATCTTCGAGAACAATGGAAGAAAGAGAATAAAACGAACCTATTGCCTGATAAAAGGGGAAATTGGGCATTGTAACAGGGGAAGGAGAAGGAGAGGGGAAAACTAACTTTTACGCCTCACCAAGACCGGTGGTGGGGCCATCAATGATGAGGAGCGCCAGGATTGGTTAACGCCGGATGTCGGGGTCGAATTGCCGACTTCTCATTATTTGTTCTTCTGCTACGGTGTACTTTCTTCTGCTAAGGTGTACTTGGGTCTCAAAACTCAAAATTATTTAGTGTGTTTGAATGGATATTGTGATATTGCAGGCTACGGGACGCCTGTGCGCTTCTCCCGGAGAGCAAGTGTGAACCAGCAGGGACTCGACTAACACGCCTTGATAATAGTCTCCTGCAAATTCTTCGTGGTGAAGTTGCGGAAACCATGGATACGTATTCGGGTAAAGAAGAAAAGGAAAGAACCTGTGGCTTGCGCGAAGCCAGCAGCCGAGCGAATCATATCGACCCCTTCGCGAAGGAAGGCGACGCCACTGCAGCCTGCGCAGAGTAAAAACTGGGTCGAGGCAGTTGAAAAAAATGGTGTGGTGGGGGGAACTCTTTTGGCGTGAACCAACAAAAACTGGATCCTATAAAGGGGGCTGCGAAGAAGAGGAGGAAGAAAAGATCGACATCGGAAAAACAACCTTGGCCTCGATTGCTTTGTATAACAAAAATATTGGAGATCAGATATTCGTCATCTCAGGCGTTGTCAAAAGCGGTATAGCATCTACTGTATTTGGCCGCCAAAACCTACAGGATAACGAACTCAGCTTAAGCTTGGGAAAGATGCGATGGCAGTCAATCCACGAGACTTATCTCTCAACAACGTCAAAGAGCCTAAAGGGGCATATGTTGTCTCGACGGTGCTCGTGAGTCTCGCCCTTTTCTGGTCCAAGAGAATGTATCTATTTTATGATCCTAACTGAACTCTTCCAGTCTATGAGCGCGGTTTCTATCATCTCATTCTGCTTTTGTGAGTAAATCGAGAGACATCGCTCAGGAAACGCTCAAACTTATGCTGATTGGCTAGCACGGAGAACAAATAGCGCTCGACCTTGGCGCGAGGTCCCGCTTTCTAGATGGTGTAAGCGGCTCGGAACCTCACTTCTCTTTGAATAGCGGTAGAGCGTGGAAAGCATTTTGACGTTGACGTATTCGTTTCGTAGTGATCTTAGGAATTTATATCGATTCATGGCTGTTCGTCTTCTCTTCGACAATCCTTCAAACGGGCTTTGGACTTGGTAGCTCAGATGTTGTCTGCGGGGCCGCAATTCTTCTTTGCCTCGTCTTCTACCTATCAACTAAGGTAAGCGGTTTCATTTGAATCAGCTCTCGGGAAAAACGGTCACTAATAATTGTGAAATGCGGAATAGATTGTAAAACCTTCCTCGACCCTTTTCTAGTGACTAGAAGAGGAACTAATATGACTCCTCAGTTGATATACTTTTTTCTTGTTGAGAAAGTGGTAAGTTTACACATAGCCAGCTTCCTAAACCTGGAAAGGCTGAAATCGTGACCGATATCACCTCAGTATATAATTCGGTCAAAGCACAAACGCGCCCGCCGCGCAGACAAGCTATATCTGTTCAACACCCTTGGCATGATCCGTACGTTCATAAAAAATACCCTAGGATCTCCAAATGCCCTCTAACATCTTGCAAAGTCCCTTATGGTATAGTGATCTGCCTGATGTTTATCTTGTGAGTCCTTGCTCCTCATGCACGACTGTTATTCTCTTCGTACACAGTTAACAAGTTGACAGCCGCGTCGCGTCTTTGAACCAACAGCGCCAGTGTCTCATCGGCATAAAGCTTGCCGCAAATATTCCGTTATTGACCTTTGACGCCGGAATCAATGTGAATGATATGCCATTTGCATTTGTGCCTTGCTTCACGCTGCCGTTGTCTCCCTAGATATATATAGCTAACCGAAGTCGTTCCGACAGATCTATCTGACTTCTCTCTTTCTTACTCCTCTTATTGGTATATTAACCATACACCTTAGACGCGAGGGAGAGTGCATATGATGTTTATAATCTGATTTCTGTATATAGGATCGTACACGCTCGACCACCGCAACCCTCGATTGCGCGATATCGCAAAAAGGACCTTTTTAGGGAGTGTTGCAACTCTAGCCTCTAGTATCGCGTGAGTTGAAGAACCTGTCCCTCTGCTGCGAGATCACCAGCGCTAATACTGTAACGAGTTTATTTGTAGTAACCTAACGACTATGATTATCATGAGGGGACACGAACCAGGCTGGCTATGCTTTGCCTGCTGCAATGCTGACGGTAAGGTCGATCTAGGAATACTTGTTGACCGGTAACTTACAAGGAAAGTCCTTGCATATAGTTGTATTCTCAGCCATCGTGCTTCATTGGGTGACCAGCACCGACGCTGAAACGCAGCAAGCTGAACAGCCTCGAGGGACAAGGTGTACAACGTGCAGACATAGACAAACATTGTCGCGACCGACTAAGTATTCAAACTTGGAGGTCTTCTACGCTCTATGGAGATTCTATTTGGTCGGGAGAAATGGGAGAAAGGACGACGAAATCAGTGCAGGGAGGTGCAAGGGCGATGCTTGCGCATATCCATGGATGGGATCACAGTGAGAGTTGATCATCATACGGAAGTGGAAATGCGTTCGGATGCTATGATATCTCCCCTGCCGCAAATTTCTGGACAATATAACGAGGTGGCTATTGATGATATGAAGATTAATGTTCACGAGAATGGTCAACACTACCAGATATAGTGTTATTTCTATTGTTTATCTTCGATATCGCTCACTAGAGAAACTCATCATCCAAAAATTAGTATATATAACTTGAGAAGGGCTTGTCTATTTTTCTTTTTGGGTAGCTGAGCAACTTCGTGCTCATTTCCATTTGTATGAGTATAGCTTTTGTTAAGCGCCGATTCATTTTCAGTATCCAAGCAACCTCAAATGAACAGGCTGTCTTTGATTCCTCTCATTACACCAGCCTCGATCGTTATTAAGCAGGATATGGCGATAAGTGTAATCGGGAAATTGATAACCCCAATTCTCGAGCCTCCAGTCACCCAAATACACGCATCGAGATCTACCTTGTCATGCAATGCCCAATTCTGCCATGGTTGGACACCAGCAGCCTTGGAGATGCGCCAAAGGATCAGCCAATCCGTACGCGGGCCAACCCTTCGGTCTGGGGACCTATTTTGCCTCAATCATGCTTGAAAAGCGGTCGCTGCACGGAAATACCGGCGATGTTTTAGAAGAATTTGATTACGCTGGGCAAGGTTGCGGTGGAAAAAAGACCCAGAGACGAGGGAATCCCTGCTCGATAATTTCCATACTATTCCAATCGAAGGGGATCGCCTAGTTTGATGAAATTAGAATATATATTACTGCGTTGAAAGAGAAGGAAGTTGGGAGCAGACGGAAACTTGCCTATTCTACGGACTGGGGGTTTGCCCACATAGTTAACTTTAGCCCTTCCGGTCGGCGTCGCAATTTCCAGAGGTCGTTTTTCATCCGAGCAGCGTAATCTGGAACGTTCTCGAGCGTGAATAGGGCGGCTTTCTTGACCTCTTCGAAGAGGAAACGGTGGACGGAAGGGATTTCTTCTCCCTCCCATTTTGTAGTCGATTTCCAGAAAAGCATACAGTTGTCCTCCGTGGCGGAGATCATCTTATCGTGCATTTGAGAAATTTTAGCCTCAGCGGCGAACCCGTCGCGGGAGTTTGTTAAACCCCCAATCACCGTAGTGGGAGACGATACCATATATGTAAATCTGCGGGTCGCCCATTATTGACGTTCCCTCTGGTATACGAGGCGGTGAGCGCCTATATTGCCGCCGCCGTCTCGTCCGCAATGTAAAACTCATTCGTACTATTGTGATTGAGGATTGAATATTAAGCCACTTAAACGATTACTACAATGAATATTTAACGTAACTAACTCGTTGATACAGAAAGAAAAACGAAAATATTAAGTAACGATTGTGTTTGAGAGAGAATGCGATCTCTTAAGGGGAAGGAATCACTTGGAAAGCAAAGGCAATAAAATAAAGGGCCCAAGCAGAAACGTTGTTGCGATGCAGATGAAGATTAGAATCGAAAGGCTGGAATGCGAGGATACTTTATCGTAGTCTTGATAGAATATTCGAGAGTCTTTATTTGTAAACGCTTCGCACGAGACATGATGTTTACCGTAAAGTTTTCGTTTCTTTCGTGCGTACTCTCTCCATCATGGTAGGTGAAGATGCACCGGTTCGGTCGGGAGGATCTGAGAGGCCGAGCAAGTGATGAATAGCCATGATTCAAGCGGTTATTTAACGTACTGATGTTAAACCATGTTAACACAGGTACCAGCATCGCATCATCTTCTTCCACGTGGAAGCTACAAGAAGTCATGAAACCCTCTGAAAAGTGGAGATAATTGAGGGAAAGATTTAATTTCCTATCGATAGCGGCATTAACATTCTTTGAAGACCCGTTGAATTAATTATATAATGCCATTTCATGCAAGGCGGCCCTCAAAAAGACCCTTAAACCTTGGGAGTCGTGAGGAAGGTAGATTCTATTATAGCCCTTCTCAGAGTATTTACAAGAGAGATTAAGTAATAGACGTCTTGGTAAAGCATTAACCAATCTCGGACCCTTAATTCGAAATGAAATCAAAAAGTAATACCGTGACCAAGATAGCCTTGCTCTTGTTATAGTAACGTGGAGGGTTAAATCTTATTAGTGGCCGAAAAACATTAAATATATTGTTTCTTTAGCATTGCTTAAAGTTGGTAAAACTGTCAATCTCCTCATTTAAAGCTTAGCATAGTGCTATCGTGCTTTTGAAACGGAAAATTGGTACGGGGGTGCATTAATCGTCATAGATATCATGACATGTTTTTATCACGATCGGTACTGTACTAATAATATTTAAGGTTTCTTTATTTTTCTTTTTTAACATGGTGAAAAGTGACATTGAGTCTTTCGAACACGACAGTACCCATATCGGCATGCATTTGTCCGTCAATAACTTCAGAACAAAACAAGCAGGTAGGTCACGGCTACAGGAAGGCTATTTGGTATTCATGCCGTATCTTGCCCTCTGTTTCTTTTTGTGTTTAGGGGTAATGGTACTTGACGCGAGCTCTCCACTCCACGAAGGATGGAAAGAGGTAATAGATGAAGTGCCCAATGAAGTACGGGAACCAAGGCACGAACACATTGCGCGACCCCCCGGCATCGACTGCGCTGATGCAACGTCTTGCGACGTTCTCCACCTTCAGCCCTGATTTAGACGGGTCCGCCTCTCGGACTGGACCGCCGTCGACTGCCGACGCACGGAATTACCATCGATTGTGCTAGGGATCATGCAGACGAACGCGATGCGGGGTGCTCGATTGACAGCGCCTGGAAAAGTAGTA